>CAUYPK010112106.1:0-44571 GCA_963574355.1 Loris lydekkerianus
CCTCCTCCCCTCTCCCCTTCCCTCCCCTTCCCTTCCCTTCCCTTCCCTTCCCTTCCCTTCCCTTCCCTTCCCTTCCCTTCCCTTCCCTTCCCTTCCCTTCCCTTCCCTTCCCTTCCCTTCCCTTCCCTTCCCTTCTTTCGGAATCCCACTCTTGAATACTAGGACTCAAATAGTCCTCCTGCCTCAGCCTCCTGAGTAAGTGGGACAACAGGTGCTCACTACCATGCCAGACTAGTTCCATTTCTTAGTGTAGGGTACCATCATCTCAATAAGAATTAGTATTTGGGCTTGGCGCCTGTGGCTCAAGCAGCTAAAGCTGCTAAGGCACCAGCCACAAACACCTGAGCTGGCAGGTTCGAATCCAGCCCGGTCCTGCCAAAACAACAATGACAGCTGCAACCAAAAAATAGCCGGGCATTGTGGCAGGTGCCTGTAGTCCCAACTACTTGGGAGGCAGAGGCAGGAGAATCGCTTGAGCCCTGGAGTTGGAGGTTGCTGTGAACTGTGATGCTACAGCACTCTACCCAGGGTGACAGCTTGAGGCTCTGTCTCAAAAAAAAAAAAAAAAAAAAAAAGAATTAGTATTTGGGCAGAGTGCTTGAGTTTAGGAGTTCAGGGTCAGCCTGAGCAAGAGCACGACCCCCTCTCTACTTAAAAAAAAAAAAAAATAGAAAAGCTGAGACAAGAGGATTGCTCAATTCCAAGACTTTGAGGTTGCTGTAAGCTATGATGATGTGATGGCACTCTACCTAGGCAACAGAGTGAGACTCTGTCTCAAAAAAAAAAAAAAAAGCTCATTATTCCCATTTTACAGGTATGGAAACTGAGGTAATTAATTTGCCAAGGGTCACATTATTACTAAGTGTTAGGATTGGAATTATGAATTGGAATTTATTACTGTCTGACTGTAAATCCTGTATTCTTGTTCAACTGGCTGTTCTGTTATTCCTACTTCCCCAATCTGCTGCCTTTGGAGAAACAGTCAGTATATCATTGGACTGCCACAAAGAGGAAGGCCTTTGCAGCTATTGCTGTGAAGATAGAGTTCAGACTGAAGAAGGTAATCAGAGTATTTGTGGGTAGAGTTTGTAGCAGAGTACCAGCTAAACAGTTGGCTGGAGCAAGAGGCTTTAAGTGATTGCTTAGGGCAGGGTTGGGAACCTGCAGCCTTAAAGTCACATGTGGCCTTCTATTTCCCATAATGTGGCCTTTTGACTGAGTCCACATTTAACAGAACAAATCCTTTTACTTTTATTAATACATTTTGTTTGTCTTTTATATTTTTATTTTATTTTTAAAATGAGCATATTTAAAATATCAAAAAATAATAAGTTTCAACAAAATAATCCCCCCCCCAGATTGACCACAACAATTAGAATATTAGTAAGCCATAAGGGCTAAATTGATGGCTGCTACACTTAAGATTTAGTTACCCCCACCTGACTGGCACCGCTAACATGAGGCTGCTTGGCAAGAGTTTATGGGAGTCAGATAAGCTAGTCTTTTACTACCATTTGGCATTGGTGCACTGTGTTTAAAGTGGAATTTGTGAGCAGTTGCACAGCTAGATAGTATTTAATTCTGTCTTCACAGCCCATCATGTCAAAGACCAAGAGAATACTAAAGGAAGAAAGCGGATTTTTTAATACAGATTGACAATTGCAGTATTACTCTGTTTCTGCTAAAGATAAGATGATTTGCTTGCTTTGTGATACTGTAATATCAGCATTAAAGAATTCAATGCTCATTTACATTATAATCATAAGGACTGCAAAAATACTTTAGAGGAAGGGGTACAAAAGGTTGTATTGCAGAAATTAAAAGATGAAAAGCAGAAAGACAGTTTTTTGAAGTGGCAGTAAGACTTAGAGTTAATGCCATTGAAGCAACTCAAAAAGTAGCTTATATAGTGTATATAAAAGGTAAGCCATTCAGTGATGTAGAAATTGCAAAAGAAGTAAAAGAATGCATTGTTGAACTTGTAGGATGCTTTTTGAGAGTTGAGAGTCCACCTAGTATAGGAAAGGCCTTGGACCCTGAGAGGCCAATAGACTTGAGATCTACTATCCTGATTTTTTTTTTTTTAAGACAGAGTTTCACTTTGTTGCCCGGTAGAATGCCTTGGCGTCACAGCTTATAGCAGCCTCAAACTCACGGGCTTAAGCATTTCTCTTCCTACTTGTCCCAAGTAGCCGGGACTATAGGTGCCTGCCACAAAGTCTGGCTAGTTTGTGGTTGTAGTTGTCATTGTTGTTTGGCAGGCCGGGGCTGGGTTTGAACCCGCCAGCTCTGGTGTATGTGGCTGGTGCCCTAGCCGCTGAGCTACAGGTGCCAAGCCTATCCTGGTTCTTCTTACTAGTCAAGATAGCATGTTGGGCAAGTCACTTAATCTCTAGGAGAGAAGTTTGTGAAATAGGTGGAGAGTGCATGGCTTGAGTAGTCACTTTATATAATGTAAATAGTATGAAAAAGATTTAGGTGGCCATAAGATACATATCCTTTGTGGGGAGTATTATGCGGTTCACTTGGGATAAAGTACAGAGGAATGATGAAAAATAAGCCTGAAAACATAGGTTAATGGTAGATTGGAGAGAGCTTTGAAAATAGCCTATTGGTACAGTAGATGAGCTGTTTAAGGGTTAGTAGAAGTGACAAGACTTGCTCCATATTACACTGTAACTTGTGTGTGTGTGTGTGTGTGTGTGTGTGTGTGTGAGACAGAGTCTCACTATGTCTCCCTTGGTACAGTGCCCTGGCCTCACAGCTCACAGCAACCTCAAACTCTTAGGCTTAAGCGATTCTCTTATCTTAGCTTCCCAAGTAGTTGGGAGTACAGGTGCCCGCCACAACACCCGAGTATTTTTTTGTTGCAGTTGTCATTGTTGTTTAGCTGGCCTGGGCTGGATTTGAACCTGCCAGCCTTGGTGCATGTGGCTGGCGCTGTAACCACTGTGCTATAGGCACCAAGCCTATACTGTAACTTTTTTTTGGCCAGAACTGGGTTTGAACCTGCCACCTCCAGCACATGGTGCCAGCGCCCCACCCCTTTGAGCCACAGGCGCCACCCCTACACTGTAACATTTTTCATTAAAACTTTAATGTCCACGTTCTTTTTCCTGTAGTCTCAAGCTGTCACCCTTTGTAGAGTGCTGTGGTGTCAGCTCACAGCAACCTCAAACTCTTGGGTTCAAATGATCCTCTTGCTTCAGCCTCCCAAGTAGCTGGGACTAAAGGTGCCTACCACAATGTCCAGATATTTTTTAGAGATGGGGTCTCGCTCTGGCTTAGGCTGGTCTAACTCCTGATCTCAGGCGGTCTACCCGCCTCAGCCTCCCAAAGTGCTAGGATTACAGGCATGAGCCACTCCGCCCATATCCAGTTAACAGCTTGAAATATTCTATAAAAAATAACATATCCTAGGAATTTCTGTATGCCTCACTCTCATCTATTCAGGTTATTAAGTATTCATTACTTCTAAAGAGGTATAAGAAATTAAGCTATTAGAGTTCCTAGTGTCAAGTTGTAGAAGCAGTCAGTACACTTATTTATAGTTGCTGTACTTATGAGTTATTTTAATTAACTAGTAATAAGTAATGTGAATAACTTTTTCTGAGATTATTTAAAAGCCATTCCTTAAACAGAATCAAATGACTTATTAGCAGCTATGTTTTATTTTTATTTATTTATTTATCTTTTTGAGACAGAGTCTCACTTTTTTTGCTCCTGGGGAGTGCTGTGGCATCACAGCTCACAGCAAACTCAAACTCTTGAGTTCAAGCGATTCTCTGGTCTCAGCCTACCAAGTGGCTGGAACTACAGGTGCCTGCCGCAACACCCAGCTATTTTGTTGTTGTTGTTGTCGTCATTGTTGTTTTTAGCAGGCTCAGGCTGGTGCGGTAGCTCACTCCAATAATCCTAATAACTCTGGGCAGCTGAGGTGAATGGACTGTCTGAGTTCACAGGTTCAAGACCAGCCTGAGCAAGAACAAGACCCCCATCTCTAAAAATAGCCAGGCATTGTGGCTGGCCCCTGTAGTCCCAGCTACTAGGGAGGACAAGACAAGAGAATTGCTTGAGCCAAGAGTTTGAGTTTGCTATGAGCTGTGATGCCATAGCACTCCACAGGAGCGACAAAGTGAGACTCTGTCTCAAAAAAAAAAAATAAATGAATAAATAAAAATATAACTTAGCTGTTAATAAGTCATTTAATTCTGTGTAAGGAATGGCTCTGTTGTCCATGCTGGTTTCAGACTCTTGGCCTCAGCAGTTCCTCCTGCCTCAGCTGGAGTTGCTAGGATTATAGTGTGAGCCATCATGCTGTGTTAGAAAACCTACATACCTTTTAAAAGCAATATATATGAATATGTTTGTGTTACTGCTCAGTTTGTATTATATGAGATGTTAATACAATATGTGGTATATGTATATGGAATATATGTATTCGTATAAGCAATATATATGAATATGTTTGTGTTACTGCTCAGTTTGTATTATATGAGATGTTAATACAATATGTGGTGTATACTTTCTAGTAATACTTTCTAGAACATATCTGGTGTGAGGCCATTGGTGAATCTGTGCTAGTGAAAATCATACTACATAGTGAAATCTTTTTCTCACATTAATAACAAGATTTGTAATGATTTTAAGTAGCTTACCTAATCAGCATTTGTCTTAATGATTAACTATTCAAAGTACTTTGTGTTTTAAGAAAAATTAAGCTATTCTTAAAACTTGCTTGTAAAATTATTTTTAATCTTATTATAAAATTTGAAATATCTCTTGAGGGTAAAAGAAAGATTTCAAGAAACGTAACTTAAGTCTGTCCTCCATCAAGCATGTTTTTTACTTCTCATTGTGGAGTCAGGCCTGTGTTATTTAATGTGTGGAAAACCATTATGCTATTTCATGTTAGTGCAGCAATCTTTCATTTAGTGAACATTTTTGTCAGTGACTTCAACGCAAAGAATCAGTCTTGTCAGTAAAAAGATACATATAAAAAAATGAAAATTACTTAACAAACGTATGTTAAGTTCTGTATAAGTATGTATGTTAAGTTTACTATACATAAACTTTAGTCTATTTTTTTAAAATGTATACGCCTGCATATAAAAAATAATTTCATTCTCTTTTTAAAAATTTAAGTAACAAGTTAAAAGCAATATAGTCCATTTAATTTTAACATAGAAATAATTTGGATTTCTAACTTGCTGCAAAATAGAAAGGTTGGGAAAAGAGGGAAGCATGACCTCAGTAGCTGGAAGTCTTAAAATGAGTAGAATGTTTTAAGTTAAGTACCTAGTCTGATAGGGGAAATGGCCCTGCAGCTAAGGGAAAGTGTTTAATTCTATTCTGTCCAGGGCCGAGGGCAACATAGTGAGACTGTGTCTCAAAAAAAAAAAAAGATTATTTACATATTGAACCCTGCCTGGCCCCACATACTAAAATGCTTTGAATTCACATGTATAGTTTTAGTTGACTGTTAAGAGGCCTGGGTACTAACATTTCTTTAGAACCTACTGTTTTATTTTTATTTATTTATTTACTTATTTTTTTCTAGACAGAGCCTCAAGCTGTTGCCCTGGGTAGAGTGCTGTGGCATCACAGCTCACAGCAACCTCCAATTCCTGGCCTAAGTGATTCTCTTACCTCAGCCTCCTAAGTAGCTGTGACTACAGGCACCTGCCACAACACCATTTTTTTGGTTGTAGTCATCATTATTATTTGGCAGGCCTGGGCTGGATTAGAATCCGCCAGCTCTGGTGTATGTGGCTGGCATCTTAGCTGCTGCTTGAGCTGCAGGCACTGAGCCGAACCTACTGTTTTAAATAGTGGTGGTAATTATTTTATTATTAGTTGCCATAATCTGAATTGTCATGAAGTTGCTTCCAAATCTAAAATACTTAGAAATTTCTTTTTTGATTCCTTGTTTGTTAAAAGTTTGCTCCTAATTAGTATTGCAGTTTCTAAATATTTTTTAGAACATAAAAATAGTTCTTCGGTTAAGTACTAAAGATGTTTTAAAATCATTAAATAAAATTCCTATCTTGTGTTTGCCTTTAGTTACAAAATTTATTTAATGTAAAGAAACTTGGAGTAGAACAGCTTTTATAAAGTAATGTGTTTCTTTGTTATAAGCAGGATTTTTTTTTTTTTTTTAAAGGAACTTTGGAAACTATAGTTAAGAAACCTTTACTTGGTATTCAGCTGAATCAATGTTGAGAGCGTTGCACTGATGACCTCTAGTGGTCTTTGCAGTTTTAAAATTACCTGTTGTCAAATACCAATAAAATGGCAAGTAATTCTCATGTGGTAATTACATGTTGATTGTGGAATAAATTCAGAGGATGTATAAAATGTGGTCCCAAGTGATAGATTTTATCTTTATTCAAAGGAAGAAAAGCTATTCTTGAAAATCAGCAATAAGATTTGTTACCCTGAATTTTCAACGGAAATTGGATGTGGGAACCAGTTTATGGAAGTTAATTTTTGCCTGTACATGTTTGTAGTAATGAATTTCAAGTTAGTCACCTACTCAACCTTTATATTCTTAAGTTAAAAATAGTTATAAACAATAAAATTTGTCCATTAGGAAGATTTTAAAAACCTGAAATTTTCATTACTTTAAAAAGTTCTTTATTAAAGGAAACACACATGTATTTCATTGTAGAAGCTTTTTCTTATCTAAAGGACTTAGGTTTCCTTATTTTTTTCAATAAAAATACGTAGTAATCTCCCTGTTTTCCCATACCTATGGGGATTGGTAGATTCTGGATAAATGTAGTTTCCAGTTGCTTGAGGGTTACTTTTTTTTTTTTTTTTTTGAGACAGAGTTTCACTTTTTTGCTTTGGCAGAGTGCTATGGCGTCACAGCAACTTCCAGTTCCTAGGCTTAGGCGATTCTCTTGCCTCAGCCTCCTGAGTAGCTGAGACTACAGGCTCCCACCACAATGCCTGGGTATTTTTGTTGTTGTTGTTGTTGTTGCAGTTTGGCTGGGGCCGGGTTCGAACCCACCACCCTCAGTATATGGGGCGAGGACCCTACCCACTGAGCCACAGGCACCGACCGCCCTACTTTATTGTTTTTTTTTGATACATAGTCTCATTCTATTACCCTGGGTAGAGTCCTGTGGTGTCATCATAGCTAATACCAACTTCAAACTCTTGGGCTCAAGCTGTCCTCTTAGCTCAACCTCCAACTAGCTGAAGACTACAGGTGCCTGCCACACCTGGCTAGTTTTTCTATTTAGTAGAGACAAGGTGTTGCTTTTGCTCAGCTAGTCTTAAACTCTGGAGCTCTAGCAATCCACTGCTTTGGCCTCTCAGAGTGCTAGGATTACAGGCGTGAGCCATCTTGTCCAGCTGAGAGTTTCTATTAAAAATAGGCCTATCTCATTTTATATCCCATACTATACCATATCACACCATAAATTCTGTATTGAAATACACTAATTAAAAGCAAATTAAGACACATAAAGACAAACTTCACTTACTGTATAATAAAACAGCTTTACTGTATTATTAAATAGTCTTACAAATGCATTGTACAATTGTAAATGGTGGTCAATATACTTTTCAACTTCACTACCGTATTTTTTTAACTTCAAGTAACATGCATTAACACTTAAAACTGTTAACAGAGAACTCATGGGAGCCATGAGAATGACACACAGAGTGTCAGCTTACAGCACATCAAGCTTGAACTCTAAATTGTTTCTTTTAAGCTGGTCACATGCCAGTTGCTTGAGAGAACTGGTTGGAGTTTACTATATATATATATTTTCCACCTAGACAGTCTCTCACTTTGTTGCCCATGCTAAAGTGTAATGGCATCATCCTAGGTTACTGCAACCCCGGCCTCCTGGGGTCAAGTGATCCTCCTTCCTCAGCCTTCCTAGTAGCTGGGACTACATGCCCATGCTACCATGCCTGGCTAATATTTCTATTTTTTGTAGAGAGGGGGTCTCTCTCTTGCTTGAGTTGGTCTCAAACTGGTCTTACGCAGTCCTACAGTCTCCGTCTCCGAAAGGGCTTAGGATTATAAGCATGAGCCACCACACCCTCTAAAACATACTTCTTAAAGCTAATCCTTAGGGTTGAAGGGTTTTTTTTGCAGTTTTTTGCCGGGACCGGGTTTGAACCTGCCACCTCCTGTATTTGAGGCTGGCACCCTACTCCTTGAGCCATAGGTGCTATCCCCTCCCCCCCCCTTTTTTTTTGAGACAGAGTCTCACTGTGTTACCCTGGGTAGAGTGCTGTGGCGTCCCAGCTCACAGCAACCTCAAACTCTTGAGCTTAAGTGATTCTCTTGCCTCAGACTCAAGTAGCTGGGACTACAGGCACCTGCCACAATGCCCAGCTATTTTTTTGTTGCAGTTGTCATTGTTGTTTAGCTGGGCTGGTCTGGGTTCGAACTGGCCAGCCTGGGTGTATGTGCTTGGCACCCTGCCCACTGAGCTATGTGCACCATGCTAGGGTTGAGATTTTTTTAGAAAACCTTTTAAAATTGTGAAATATAATTTATGTACAGAAAAGCAAATAAAACTTAATTATACAGTTTAACCAATCACAGTGTTCCTCAACTTACAGTGGGATTACATTCCCAATAAAGCTACCATAAATTGAAAGTCTTGAGAATCAAAAAGGAACATTTTAGCTTAGCCTAGACTACTTTAAATGTGTTCAGAGTTGGGGGAAATCATCTAACGCAAAGCCTATTTTATAACCTCTTAAGAGTATTACTAGTATGGGAAAAGATAAAATTTTAAAGTATAGTTTCTGCTGAATGCATAATGCTGTTAAAATGTTAAGAAAAATCGGCAGTGCTTGTGGCTCAGTGACTACGGTGCTGACCCCATATACCGAGGGTGATGGGTTTGAACCTGGCCCCAGCCAAATTGCAACAAAAAATAGCTGGGTGTTGTGGTGCGCCCCTCTAGTCCCAGCTACTCAGGAGGCTGAGGCAAGAGAATCGCCTAAGCCCAAGAGCTGGAAGTTGCTGTGAGCTGTGATGCCACGGCACTCTACCCAGGGCGACAAAGTGAGACTCTGTCTCTTAAAAAAAAAAGTTAAGTCAAATCATCACAAGTCAGAAACCTTCTGCATTATAAAGTGAACAACCATAATACTATCTCTAGAGAAGTCCAAGAGATAGAACATTGCCAGCATCCTAGAAGCCTTAAAATCTACCCTTCCAAATCAGTTTGCTTCCTTCCCCCAAAGAGGTAACCACCAGCCTTTAACAGCTACTTTCTTCTTTTTCTTTAATATGTTACCAGTTTAGGTTTGCCTGATAGTGAACTTTATATGTATGAAATTATATACAACATTCTTTTGTGACTTGATTGTTTTTCCCTCAACATGTTGGTTAGTCTGCATGCAGCTGTATTTTGTTAATTCTTTGGCTATGCAGCATTTCATATATGTAGTATTCATATGAATGGACCGCAGTTTATATTCTAGTTTATGAGTGCTTAGGTTGTTTGCCACCTTTGACTGTGGTGAATAATGGGCCTGGAAGTATTATTTTACCTTATCTCCTAACACATTTATTTATTTTATATTTTTAGAGACAAGGTCTCACTTTGCTGTCCAGGCTTGGAATGCAGTGGTATGATCATAGTTCACTATGATCAGCCTCAAACTTGTGGGCTCAGGTGATTTCCTCCATAAGCTGGGATGACAGGCAGGTGCCACTATACCTGGCTAATTAAAAAAACTTTTTTATGGAAATTGTCTTGCTGTGTTGGTCACACTGGTCTTGCACTCCTGGCCTTGAGCAATCCTCTGGCCTCAGCCTCCCAAACCGTTGGAATTACGAGCATGAGATACCACGGCTGTCCTGATACATGCATATATGTGTTTTTCTGTTGGGTATTTTCCTAGGGAATTTTGATTTAAGGGTATTTATATGTTCGTCTTTAATTGATAATGCAAAACTTTTCAAAAGAGACGATACCAGTTTACAGTTCCATAAGTAGTGTATAAGAGTTTATGTTGATTGAAATCTTTCTAAAACAAATATTATAGTCTTGCTATATTTTTAAAAATTTAATCAGTCTGGTGTTGTGTTACTTTATTGTATTTTTAATTCAGTCTGAAATTCTGTACCATTAAAACAGCTCTCCTTTTCTCTCTTCCTCCAATCCTTGATCTTTCTACTTTTCTGTTAATTTGATTCCTTGGAGTACCTCATGTAAGTAAAATCACACAGTACTTATGTTTTTGTGACTGGCTTATTTCACTTATTATAATGTCCCGAAGCTTCCCCAACATTATAGCAAACGGCAGGATTTCTTTCCTATTGAAGGCTGAGTAATATTAATATTCTATTGTATGTTTATACTACATTTTGTCTGTTCATCAGTTGGTGAACATTTGGGTTGCTTCCACCTCTTGGCTGTTGTGAGTAGTGCTGCTGTGAACATGAGTGTGCAAATATCTGTTCGAGACTCTGCTTTCAGTTCCTTTGGATATAAACTCAGAAGCTGGATGGCTGACTTACATGGTACTGCTATTTTTATTTTCTGAGGAACCTTTATACTGTTTTCTAGTGGTTGGAACATTTTGCACGGGGTTCCAGTTTTTTCATATCCTTGCCAACACTTGTTAATTAAGACATTATTTTGAGCAGTTTTAATTTTACAGAACAATTGAGCAGATAGAATAGAGCTCCCATATGCTCCCTCCCCCGACACTTTCCTTATTATTAACATCTTGTATTAGTGTGGTACTTTTGCTACAATTAATGAGCCAGTACTGAGACATTATTAACTGAACAAGTTTACTTCATTCAGGTCTCTGGGTTTTTGGCAAACATAATGTCATGTATCCACCACTTTGGTATCAAGACAGAATCATTTCACTGCCCCTAAAAAAATCCCTTTGTACTTCATCTATTCATCTTCCTCCCCACCCTTGAACCTCTGGCAACCACTGATTCTTTTGCTTTCTCTGTAGTTTTGCCTTTTTTCAGATTGTCATACAGTTGGAATCATGCTGTAGTTAGCCTTTTCAGATTGGCTTCTTTCACTTAAATATTCATTTAACATTCCTTCATGTCCGGGTGGTGCAGTGAGTAGGGCGCCAGCCCCATATACCGAAGGAGGCAGGTTCAAACCCAGCCCTGGCCAAACTGCAACAAAAAAATAGCTGGGCGTTGTGGTGGGCACCTGTAGTCCCAGCTACTTGGGGGGCTGAGGAAAGAGAATCGCCTAAGCTCAAAAGCTGGATGTTGCTGTGAGCTGTGACACTACGGCACTCTACTGAGGGCGACAGAGTGAGACTCTTGTCTCTTAAAAAAAAAAAAAGATTTCTTCATGTCTTTTTGTGGCTTGATAGCTGTTTTTCTTTGAAAATAGACTTTTTAGAAGACCAATTTTAGGCTCGCAACAAAATCGAGAGGAAGGTATATCAATTTCCTACGTAGTCCCGGATCCCACACATGCGTAGTCTCTCTCATTGTCCTACACCAGAGTGGACAATTAGCTACAATTGATGAAGCTACTTTGACCCATTATTATGAAGAAAAGTCCATAGCTGGGCGGTGCTGTGGCTCAGTGGGTAGGGCGCTGGCCCCATATACCGAGGGTGGGGAGTTCGAACTTGGCCCAGTTCAAACGGCAACAAAAAATAGCCCGGTGTTATGACGAGTGCCTGTAGACCCAGCTACTCTGGAGGCTGAGGCAAGAGAATTGCCTAAGCCCAAGAGTTAGAGGTTGCTGTGAGTTCTGACAGCAGGCATGGCACTCTACCGATGGCAACAAACTGAAACTCTGTCTCAAAAAGTAAAATAAAAAAGAAAAAGAGAAGTCTATAGTTTACATTAGGGTTAAGATCTTCTTTTGGTGACTCGGCGCCTATAGCTCAGTGTCTAGGGCACAAGCCATACACACCAGAGCTGGCAGGTTCGAATCCAGCCCAGGCCTGCCAAACAACAACAACAACTATAACCAAAAAATAGCCAGGCGTTGTTGTGGGCGCCTGTAGTCCCAGGCGGGATGCTGAGGCAAGAGAATCACTTAAGCCTAAGAGTTTGAGGTTGCTGTGAGCTGTGATGCTACGACACTCTACCTAGGGCGACAGCTTGAGACTGTCTCAAAAAGAAAAAAAGATTCTCTCTTGGTGTTGTAGATTCCATAGGTTTGGACAAATTGGACAAGTGACATGTATCTGTTACAGTATTGAAAAGTATTACCACTCTAAAAGTCTTCTGTGCTCTGCCTCTTCATTCCCTTTTCTCACCCTGTGATCATTTTAGTGTTTCCATAGTTTATCCTTTCCCACAATGCATATAGTTAGAGTCATACTGTACGTAGCCTTTTGAGATTAGCTTCTTTAACTTAGTACTATGCATTTAATATCCATGTCTTTTCATAACTTGATAGCTCGTTTCTTTTTAGCACTAGATAATATTCCCTTACGTGAATATATCAGTTTCTTTATCCATTCACCTGTAGAATATCTTGATTGCTTCCATGTTTTGGCATTTATGAACAAAGCAGCTGTGAACATTCCAGTGCAGGTTTTTGTGTGGATGTAAGGTTTCAGCTAATTTTGAATAGATACCAAGAAGTATGATTGCTGGATCATATGGTAATTTTGTAAGAAACTGCCAAATGTGCTTCCTAAGAGGCTATACCATTTTGCATTCTCCCCCAGCCCTCAGTAATGAATGAGAATTCACTTGTTCCACATCCTTACCAGCATTTGGTGGTCAGGTTTATGGGTTTTATCTATTTTAGTAGATGTGTGCCTTGATTTAATTTGCTAATTTGTATTTTCCTGATGACATACAATGTTGAACATCATTTTGTATGCTTATTATTTTTTTAAGAGAAAGGGTCTTGCTTTGTCTCCCAGGCTAGAGTGCAGTGGCATGATCATAGCTCACTGTAGCCTCTAATTGCTGGGCTCAAGCAATCCTCCTGTCTCAGCCACCTGAGCCAATCCTAGATAGGATTAAAGGCTTGTATTACCATGCCCAGCTAATTTTTTAATTTTATTTTTTGTTGAGATGGATGTCTTGATCAGGCTGCTTGTCATATGCTTATTTGCCACCTGTGTATCTTCTTAGGTGAGGTATCTGTTCATATCTTTTGTCCTGAACAGACAAAATTGGATTGTTAATAAGAGCTAGTTGTTAATAAAAGTTGTTTAAGCAGTTCTTGGTATATTTTGATATTTTGAGTCCTTTATCGGCTATGTGTTTTGTAAATATTTTCTCCTAATCTGTGGCATCCTTTTGATTCTTTTAAGAGTGCCTTTTGCAGAGCAGAAGTTTCTTAATTTTAATAAAATCCAACTTAACAATATTTTTGTGGGCTGTGTTTTTCACATTGTATTTGAAAATTTATCACTAAACTCAAGGTCACCTAGATTTTCTCATGGGTTATCTTCTAACAGTTTTATAGTTTTCTGTTATGCATTTAGACTTATGATCCATTTTGAGTTAATTCTTTGAAAAATATATGGTCTGTGTCTAGATAAATATTTGTTTCATATTTATATCCTGGTCTGTACCATGTGCTGAAAAGACTATTCTTTGCTCCTTTGTCAAAGATCAGCTGGACTTGGCTGGGTGCAGTGGCTCATGTCCATAATCCTAGCACTCTGGAAGGCCAAGGCAGGTGGATTGCTTTAGCTCAGGAGTTTGAGACCTGCCTGAGGTAGAGCGAGACCCTGTTTCTAAAAATAGCTGGGCATTGTGGCAGGTGCCTGTGTCCCAGCTAATGGGGAGGCTTGAGGCAAGAGAATCACATAAGCCCAAGAGTTTGAGGTTGCTGTTGAGCTGTGATGCCACAGCATCCTACCCAGGGTGACAGCTTGAGACTCTGAAAAAAAATAAAAAATAAATAAAGTGATTGGCCCAGTGTGGTGCTCTGCACGCCTATAATCCTAGCACTCTGGGAGGCCAAGGTGGGTGGATAGCTTGAGCTCACTAGTTCCAGACCATCCTGAGCAAGAGCCCATCTCTACTAAAAATGAAAAACTGAGGCAAGAGGATCGCTTGAGCCTGAGAGTTTGAGGTTGCTATTAATGATGCCACAGCACTCTACCAAGGGTGACAAAGTGAGACTCTATATCTTCAAAAGAAAAAGAGAGAAAAGAAGAGAAAAAGAGGAAGGAAGGGAGGAAGGGATCATGGATCGTGTTATCTAAAAGAGAAAGTTTGGTCAACCAGTTTTATGAATTCTGTCAAATCTTGCTGTCATGAGTAAATGTGCAAAAGTTTTCATTTATTGTTTTCCTTTTTCAGTTCCCAGTGTGTTTAAGGGTAAATGAAAATAATGCATCTTTTATACTTTTAGGCCCGGATAGCATTTCTACAAGGAGAAAGAAAAGGTCAGGAGAACTTGAAGAAGGATTTAGTAAGAAGAATAAAGATGTTAGAGTATGCTTTAAAACAAGAAAGGTATGTGCCTCATTTTCTTTCTTTTACAGTTTCTGGTCGGGGCTGGGTTTGAACTTGCCACCTCTGGCATATAGGACTGGCGCCCTACTCCTTTGAGCCACCGGTGCCACCCCTCATTTTCTTATATAAATAAAGTAGGAAGAACAATGGTATTCTCGTTTATACCACTGTGCGATGTATTTGACAGCTTTCTAAATCTTTGCCCAAATACAAAATGGTATTTCAGTTAGATTTGTACATGAGAAAAGAAAGGGAAAATGAGATGAAATAGTTAAATTGAAATCATGTGTTTTGTGGCTTGGCACCTGTAGCTCAGCAGCGAGGGCACCATCCACATACACCGGAACTGACCGGTTCGAATCTATCCCGGGCCTGCCAAACAACAATGACAACTTCAATACCGCCCCCCCCCCAAAAAAAAAAAAAAAAAAAAAATAGCTGGGCATTGTGGCAGCTGCCTGTAGTCCCAGCTACTCGAGAGGCTGAGGCAAGAGAATCACTTAAGCCCAAGAGTTTGAGGTTGCTGTGAGACTCTGTTTCAAAAAAAAAAAATCATGTGTTTTGTTATAGAATGTAAATTTTGGAATAAAAATGATCAGGGAAAACATTTTTTTCACTTAGATACAGGTTTTACTTGGGAAATTTACCTTTCTTTTACTATGTAGAGTAGTTTGGTGCATTCTTCATTGTTCTTTGCAGATAACGTTTAAAGAAACATATTTTTACGTAATATTTTGTCATTAATGTAGTAGTCACAAAAGGAAAAGAATTATTTTTTTTAACCTATATATTATTAAATTTTCAGGGCAAAATATCACAAATTAAAATATGGCACAGAACTGAACCAAGGTGATTTGAAAATGCCAACCTTTGAATCAGGTAAACTTGATGTTTCTATTACTTTTTTTTTTTTTTAAGTTAACTTTTATGTAGCAGACACATTGTCTTTATACCATCTGGCCTTGATAGCATTAATTAGATAGATGATTGACTATTATAAACTATTTAGAATTGGGGGAAGATATTGAATGAATAAAAGTTAGTAGTTTCATCTGTTTCTCAATTCTCAGCTTACTTGTCCTATTTTCCTTGCATTAAAACCTGTACAAAATCGAGCGTGTGTTTTTGATAGTAATTGGAGCTTGAAGGTAATGGAGTAACTTTTTTCACCTGAAGAATTCTTGTCCCCGCCTGTGTAAGCTTTTTTATTATTAAAAAGTCCTTTTAATCTGGAGAATTTTAGTCCTAAAGATAAAGGACTAAATCATTTTAGTCCTAAAGATAAAGGAAATTTGACTGGGTTTGGTAACTACAGAATTAGCCAAATAAAGATGAGAAAAGGGAAAAAATAATCTCCAGTTGCTTTGCTCTTTACAAAAGAGTGAGTGTGGTAGTGGCATCTGATGAACAATTACGCAGCGAAGAGAGACAGTGGAGATAGGAAAGACTAACAGCTTAATGCTAATTTTAGGATTGTGTATGATTACAATTTGAGTGGTAAAAAAAAGTGCACATATTTTGATTAGTATTTGGGAATATTACTAGCAATATCTTAATTCAGGTATATTTAGAACTTAGTTCTATACACATTTTTGCTAATGCAGTCAAATTAAAAGCTATACTGTTCCTGGTTGCTCATTACTAAGACAAAAAAGTCTTATTTGGATATATATAGTTTTCCATATCTGATCAAGTCAAAGCATGTGTGATTGGACAAATAAAACTTATACATGGATTTTTAAAGTTAGGTGTTACAGTAAATTTTAAAAAGTTAGTTGGTTTTTAGTTCCATATTGTATTGAGAACTTGGCAGAGAAACATAAACCATATGTACAGACTGTTGTGGATTTATTTATTTTTTTGTCTTCTTTCAGTTTTAGCAGCAGAACCATTTCTTTTTTCTTCCAAATTATTATCATATATATAAAATCAAGAGACCAAGATGGGAGTGACATAGATTTTCTTTAATGTGAGTGGTTATAAAGGCGCATTTGAATGTGAGATTATGATCACATTATGAGATTATGAGAATTATGATCTCCTTGGAAGAGTAAGCATAAGTAATGAAAAGATAGAAGGTCTATATATTTTGAACTTTTTTTTTTTGGGGGGGAGACATAGTCTCACTATGTCGCTTGGTAGAGTGTTGTGAAGTCACAGCTCACAGCAACCTCTAAACTCTTGGGTTTAAGCGTTTCTCTTGTGTCATCCTCCTAAGTAGCTGGGACTACAGGCACCTGCCACAGCGCCCAGCTATTTTTTGGTTGCAGTTGTCATGGTCGTTTATCAGGCCTGGGTCAGGCTCGAACCCACCACCTTCAGTGTATATGGCCGGCGCCCTACTCACTGAGCTACAGGTGCTGAACTTATAATTTGAACTTTGTTTACTACGGTAGTCCTGTTACAGTTAGAGCGAGTATAGTGGCTTCACTAGTAAATCCTCATGGATTCAGAGCTTTTCTTTGACTCATTTTCCTTCTAGTATTGCCACACTAGTTAGAAAATAAGCAAACACTTTGTAGAACTGAGGACTTGGTTTGTAATGAGTATAGAGACTAGTTACATACACATTGTATCTAGAATTGAGGTCAGAGTTAGTTAGCTGCTCAGTGCAACTGTTACATAAAGCAAGCTCATTAGCAGGTAAATCTTTCCTGCCCTCAATTGAAGTTGTAATAAAACAGATCTGTTTCTATTTGTGTAAACTTAACTGTTAAAACTTCCTCAAGCTGAGGAATAAAATAACATCAAAGTAACTTACTGAAGATACAATAACAACGAAGTGAAATATTTTTACTTATATACAAAAACTGTTCAGGATGTTTAGTGGAAAACAGCTGGGTGCAGTAGCTCAGGCCTATAATCTCAGCACTGAGGTGGGAGGATCATTTGAGGGCCATTTGTTTGAGACAAACTTGGGCAGTGCAGCAAAACCTGTCTCTAAAAGAAAAAATTAGATGGACATGGTGGTGCACACATACATCCCACTATTCTGGAGACTGAGACAGGAGCCCAAGAGTTGGAGGCTTCAGTAAGTTATGGTCATGCCACTGCACACCAGCCTGGGGAACAGAATGAGATCCTGTCTCTTTGGGAAATAACCATTCAGGATGTCTAGTGGAAAACAAAACAAAGAGACTGACAGAAATATGTCATGCAGATAAAATGGTATAAAATTATTTACGTCAAATTATGTATAGATGTAATGTTAAGTGAAACAATGTTGCCTTTTGTATATCCCCCAGATAATCAATGTAAAAAAGAAAGTGTGCAAAATATGATTTAATAGAAGTGCATATCCTTCTTTCATTACAAATACAGAGGTTGCCAAAAATATGTATACATTTTATAAGAAAAGAAAAAGCTGTATTAAAATTGTAATACTCGATATACTCATAAACCAATAACAAAAGGTTAATATAAGTCACATTGAATACCTCTTGTAGTTTCAGAAGTCAGATGTGACTTGAGCATTACAAATTTAATAGTTTTTTCGTTTCTTAGTATGTGTATACTTTTTTTTTTTGGCACCCTCTGCATGGATAGCCTAAGCTTAACCTTTTAAAAAAGTTTGTATCAAATATATAAAAATTCTATCTATAAAAAATAAAAAGCTCTCTTTGTTGTACATTTAGGAAACAGTTTTTTTTTTTTTTTTTTTTTTTTTTGGTTGTAGTTGTCATGGTTTGGCAGGCCTGGGGTGGATTCGAACCCGTCAGCTCTGGTGTTATGTGGCTGGCACCTTAGCCATTTGAGCTACAGGCACCGAGCCAGAAAATAGACATTTTTATAGAAAAATGGGCAAAGAACTTGAAAAGACGAGCGATACCTGTGACTCACTAGGTAGGGTGCCGGCCCCATATACCAAGGGTGACGGGTTTGAACCCAGCCCTGGCCAGCTAAAACTGCAATGAGGAATTGCAACAAAAAATAGCTGGGCGTTGTACCAGGCGCCTATAGTCCCAGCTACTTGGGAGGGGAATCACTTGAGCCTAAGAGTTGGAGGTTGCTGTAAGCTGTGACGCCTGCTACGGCACTCTACCAAGGGCAACACAGTGAAACTCTGCCTCAAAAAGAGAAAAGAACTTGAAAAAGGCATTCTATGAAAGAGGGTATCTAAATGACCAGTAAGCATATAAGATCATGCTTGAATTTTATTAGGTGTTAAAAAAATAAAAAATACAACTTAAACCACTATGGAATATAGTTAGATTGATGAGAATGGCTAAAACTCAAAAGAGTCCCTTTATGAAGTATTGATGAAGATATGGAGTGATCAGAACTTGTAGAAATTGTTGTTAGGATTATAAATTGATAATGGTACTCTGAAAGTGACTTGACAGTATTACTAAAGTGAATATGGCGTACACACCCTATGACCTGGTAATTCCACTCGTTCAAATGCATACGTATGTTCACCACAAGGCTTGTATAAGAATATTCCTAGTATCTATTGTTTGTGGTGAAAATCTGATGACAGTGAGAATATCTTTCAGCATTAGAATAAATATATTTAGAGATATTAATACAGCAGTGCTATTTAGCAACAGAAGTGAATGAACAATCAATTGTGACAACATGCATAGATCACATGATTGAAAATTGATAAAAAATCATTTATATCAAACCCCAATATCTAGTTGTTTAAAGTAGGATAATTTGATACCCATTTTAGAGTAGCTGGTGTCAGGAGAGCACAAGAAAAGCTTTAGGGATACTGATGTTTTGTTTCTGATTATATGGGTGTGTTCAAAAATTCTTTGAACTATATATTTTATGTACTTCAAGAATATCCTTAGCATTATTTACAATAGTAAGAAAAAATATTACTTACAATTGTAAGAAAACGACTAATTTCAACATTAGGGGATTGGTTAAATGGGTGGTATATACATTCTATAGAATATTAAACACATCATTTTTAGGTTAATCTATATTTCCACGTAGAGAAAGTTCAAGATACATTAAGTATCAGAAGCAGATTATAGTGCCGTACACACATTGCCTCCCCCACCCCCTTTTTTTTTTCCAGTTTTTGGCTGGGGCTGGGTTTGAACCCACCACCTCTGGCATATGGGGCCAGTACCCTACTCCTTTGAGCCACAGGTGCTGCCCACCAACCCCCCTTTTTTTTTTTTTTTTTTTTAAATGGAGAGTTATATTAGTCATGTATATATTTTCACATAGAAAATATGGGGTGATGAAATTACAAATATTAGCAGTTGTTAACTCTTGGTGACAGGATTTTGGGCAATTGTATTTCTTTTTTTTAAATCTCGTTTTTCCTCCAATAATTATATGATATGTGTGATTTAAAAAATACAGTATTATAAATAGAACCAATCATAAGTAGTAAAATAAGCCAGGGGGGCTATTAGAAAAAGAATTATTTCTATAGCTGGACATTGGGGCGGGTACCTAGGGTCCCAGCTACTTTGGAGGCTGAGGCAAGAGAATTGCTTGGACTCAGAAGTTTGAGGTTGCTCTGACCTGTGGCACCATGGCACTTTACCGAGGGCAACATAATGGAACTCTGTCTCCAAAAAAAAAAAAAAAAAGAATTATTTCTAGAGGCTGGGTTAAGTGGCTCACACCTGTAATCTTAATACTCCAGGAGGCTGAGGCAGGTGGATTGCTTGAGATGAGGAGTTCAAGACCAGCCTGAGCAGAATGAGACCCCATCTCTCCTAAAAATAGAAAAATTACCCAGGCATAGTGGCAGGCACCTATAGTCCCTGCTACTTGGGAGGCTGAGGCAAGAGGATCTCTTGAACACAGGAGTTTGAGGTTGCTGTGAGCTATGGTGATACCACAGCACTCTACCCAGGGCAACAGAGTGAGACTTTGTCACAAAAGAATTATTTCTGGAAATCAAAGACCTGCTTATGATGGGTGGAAAAAAGATACTAATAATAGGATTGTTAGGGTTAGAGAAGTAATGCCTACAGAGGATACTTGAATTGTTACCAGTGTTAAGTGACTCTGAGAAGTCTAGGAGCCTAACAACAACTGTGGACCATTCTAAGAGTTCTCAACGTTTAGTGTGGGGGTTGATTTCCCAAGCCCTTCTGTTTTTCACTGTCTTTATTTTAATAATGAGAATTCAAGAGAAAACAGTTGTATAATATAAGTGCCAATAAGTTCACTTGAGATACTTGTTGAAAGTTTAACTCACCTGAAATTATGCTGCTTACTAAATTTTTTTATGCATATACTTTGTTATCAGAGAATAAAACGCAACTCTTTACCTATAGTAAAAACTATTTGGTGTTTTAACTTTTATTTACAAAGATGAAATTGGCTAGATAGTCTTGTATGCATTTAATATCTACTGTTAGAAACTCAAAATTAAGTTATTCATTATTTTTATATATACCTAATATCTTAGTCTTGATTTTTGAATCAAGAATAGCCTATGTAAGGTAGTTTTTTTAATTTCAAAAGCAGTCAATTCAGCAGAGTTCTACTAGTTAGTAAAAAATAATTCTAATTATTTTCATAATTTCATATCAAACCCTGGCCTTTGATTTTAATCCCTGATGATAATACAGTATGCTGGGTTTTTCTGATTTTAAAATGAAGAGGGTAGTATCTACGATATTGGGTTATTGGGACAAACAAATTTAAAATGAGTGACCCACAGTAATTAATAAAAGTTAATTTATCTTTATAAAATATTTAGGTATGTTTTATAGGAATATATCCCTAAGAAAACTGTAGCAGTCAGTATAAGAGTTAAAATAAGGTATGTAAAACTTTGTTTTTAACTTCTAGAAGAAACCATAGACACAGAGGCTCCCACAGCACCTCAGAATAGCCAGTTAACGTGGAAGCAAGGCAGACAACTGTTAAGACAGTGAGTAATGGTTTATTTTCAGGTTACTTTAAGGATCTGGGTATGAAAGTGCTTATATTAAGCCAATTTGCACATTAAAAAATATTTAATTGTAGTAGAACAGTGTGTATTTTTTTTGTGTTGTACTTTTTTTGCTTTGTAGATGCTTGGATTTTTTAAAGTTTATTTCCTCTGAATTTTAGGATGATGATGTTTTCTTATTTGCAGGGTAGAATGTCTCAAAGACTAGGTGTCTTAAAGGCCAGAACAAAAAAAACATACAGAGTTCATGCTTCTAGACCAGTGATTCTCAACCTTCACGGCCCTTTAATATAGTTCCTCTGGGTCACGACCCACTGGTTGAGAATTGCTGTTCTAGACCTTTCCATCCCTGTGAGTATAAAATTCACATATTTAGTTTATCTTTTAAGTGGGGGGTATGACTGGTTTAGAGAAGGAATTTAGCTGAAGTTCTTTCTAAAAATAAGTTATCTGAAACTTTTCAGAAGTGGATTACCAAATCCCCCTTTAATTTTTTTCTCCTCTTTTAATTTTTTCTTTTTCTTTTTTTTTAATTGTTTGGGATTCATTGAAGATACAAAGAATTAGATTACACTGATTGCGTTTGTTTGGTCAAGTCCCTCTTAACCTTGTGTCCTGTCCCCCTACTTTTAAGTTTTAAGGAACTTTTTTGATGTTTGATTTCTTTGCTGCATTGGAAGTACTTCTGTGGCAAATCTTGTTTACTATCTTTTTCCTTGTATTTTGAAAACTTTCCAATTTGCATCCTATTGTTAATCTTGGGTAATTTATAGTTACCTGATCTTCTCAACGCTGGGCGTCTGTATCTATAGTTCAGTAACTGTGGAGTGTTTGGTCATGCTCTTGATCTTGTTGTTGCCTCTGGAATACTTCACAATTTGGGGAGTTGTCCTGTGTCTACTTCTCAGTCCAATTTTCATGTTATTTACCCTTTGACCTTACTTTGATCTTTAGATCCTTGACTACTTCATTTTCTTTACCATCTACGATTGCTTTTTTTTTTCTTTTTTCTTTTTTTAAATTTTAGATTAACATGAAGGTACAAGTGTTTAAGTTACATTGTTTTCTAAGGTAAAGTTCAATTTGTAGTTGAACTTTTGTCCCAGGGGGCATGCTGAATAGTTGTGTACTTAAGGTTGCTTTTATTTTATTTCTGTTGGTAGCTCTAGCTTAGACCCCATATTTCATCACCCCTTTCTGATACTCTTATCTTGCTGTCTGCTGTTCACCCCTTCTCCACTAATCATTTTGCTAAACCTACCTGCTCTAGTTCAGCTTTATTCTCTGCTTCCTCTGTTTAATTAAACTTCTGTTTAATTCTGTAGTAAAATCCCAGAATCATATGAATTCTATTACATAGTTATTTTCTGTCCAGACTTTGTAGAGGGTCTTTCTTCATAACCCTGATCACCCTCTGCTCCCATTGTTCTCAGTGGATATTCTAAACTTTAACTATATCTTGACCTACTCCTTACTCTCAGTAGAGCATGACTGAAAATAGTGAAGACTGTTAATGAGAACTCTCTTAAATTTTTGCTTTTCTTTCTGTAAATGTATTTAAACTTCGTTATCTATTGCTTCAGTTTCTTATGTTCATTCAGGAAGGTTTTTTTTTTTTTTTTGAGACAAAGTCTAAGTATGTTGTCCTTGGTAGAGTGCCCTGGTGTCACAGCTCACAGCAACCTCAAACTCTTGGGCTTAAGCGATTCTCTTGTCTCAGCCTCCCAAGTAGCTGGGACTACAGGCGCCTGCCACAACAGGTTGTAGTTGTCGTGGTCGTTGTTTGGCAGGCCCAGGCTGGGTTCAAACCCACCAGCTTTGGTGTATGTGGCTGGTGCGCTAGCCGCTGAGCTTCAGGCGCTGAGCCTCAGGAAGGTATTTTTCAATGTGGATTATTGTAAGTGGCCGGGACTTGAGCAAAAGGATGGTTATTGATTGGAAAAATGCTGGGCTAACTACCAGAATTGAAGGAAATGCAGATTAACCAAGTGTTAGGAAGTCAGGAGTGAGGGTAATTTGGAGGACCACTCAGTGCCTACAAACACCCAGGATACATTCTCATTTTCTGGTTTTCTACTCCTCTCTGTATCAGCATTATTTTTTTCTATTGAAAATCATTTTTTTGGGTCGACATCTGTAGCACAGTGGCTACAGTGCCAACCACATACACAGAAGCTGGTGGGTTCGAACTTGGCCTGATCCAGCTAAACAACAATGACTATTGCAACAAAAAATAGCCAGGTGTTGTGGCGGGCGCCTGTAGTCCCAAGGAACAACAATGACTATTGCAACAAAAAATTGCCAGGTGTTGTGGCGGGCACCTGTAGTCCCAGCTATTTGGAAGGCGGAGGCAAGAGAATTGCTTAGGCCCAAAAAATTGAGGTTGCTGTGAGCCACGATGAGACAGCACTCTACTGAGGGCAATAAAAAAAGAAAACCACTTTTTTCCTTATGGGCAAAGTACTCCCTATTGTAAGTGAGAACAGTTTCTGAGAAGGATTAGCATTATATTGACATGATCAAATAACTGCCCATGACTCAAGTCATTTTTGCCTAGGTTGTATGAGATCTTGGCAGTTCATTCAGACCAGCTGGTTAGAGTGTGGTAGGAGCTGTTCTCCAAAAAGAGGAGAACTTTTTAGATGAGTGACGACAGCTGTCGAGAAAGCAATTAGTTGCACAATGTTTCTTTCCTAAATGTCTAATCCCATTGCTTAGATTTATATTGTTTTTTCTCACTTTTCTTTTTTTCTTTGACTTTATAGCCAAACTTGTTAAGGATAATTTATCTCTGTAGGCTTCATTCTAGTTCATATTTCAGCTATCTAGTCTGTTTTCCAGTTTGATTTTCCTCTGAAGGTGCTGTCACAAACATAGTCAAGAAACTTCTTTTTGTTCATATTTAATCTCTTAAAATATTTGACATTGTTCCTCCTGGAAACTTTTATATTTACTCCTATTTCACCACTCCCTACTGTGATTTTTCCTATTAATTTCTTAAGTATATTATTTTTATTTTCTTAAGAATTTTTCTTATGTCTTCTAGCCCTTTAAATGTTTGTGTCACCAGGTTTTCTCTTTTCTATGCTTTTTTTTTTTTTTTGAGACAGAACCTAAAGCTGTCGCTCTGGGTAGAGTGCTGTGGCATCACAGCTCACAGCAACCTCCAACTCCTGGGCTCAAGTGATTCTCCTGCCTCTACCTCCCAAGTAGCTGGGACTATAGGTACCTGCCACAGCGCCTGACTTTTTTTGGTTGCAGCCGTCATCGTTGTTGTTTGGCGGGCCCGGACTGGATTTGAACCTGCCAGCTCAGGTGTATGTGGCTGGCACCTTAGTTGCTTGAGCCACAGGTGCCGAGTCATCTTTTCTATGCTTATTCTGGGAATGATTTTATTTAAATTCATGGTTTCAAATACCACCAAAGACTAATGGCCCAAATCTATATTCCTAGCCCTGTCTCTTCTGAGCTTTTGAACTGTTTTTATTGATGGGCATAGTAAACATTGTCACTTGATCTTTTTTCAGACATCACATGGTAGTATCTTATACTTGATTCTGACTCTTCATTCCCCATTTCATTGAGTGGAACCATCATCTAGCCATCGAAGCTAGAAACTTGTCCAAAGGTTTTATGTCTTTCATTCTACTGCCACATTTATTTGAGCATCAAATCAGAAATATTGTATCTTATTTTTCTCATATTTATTCTTCTCTATTTCTACTTCTTGCTATGTTAGTGACTTAACCAGCCTCCCTCCTTTTACCTTTCATCTAAATACCTTCTGTTCATCAGCTAGCAGTATTTAAGGTTGCTTTTTAACATCCTTCGTTAGCCTCTTAAATACTTTACACAGAGCCTTTTACAACTCATTTTCTTTGTATCCTGATCTGGTCTCTTTCTTCTTTTCTATTCTCATTCTTGATCCTAGGTTAAGTTCTCTAGTTTAGATATACTGACAGTTTAAAAACCTCAGGACTAGAGAAGTGCTATAGGATCTTAGATTCTAGGAGGAAAATTAGCCTATTCATTAATCTCTGATGAATGAACTATGTCTAAACTTAGAATATCATTCTTGTAAGGTTCAATTTGGTTCATTAGACATTAAAAAATGTAGGCACGCACATATATATAATCTAAGAGCTTTTTAAGGCACCTAGGACTTTTTAGATTTTGAGATAATTAACTCTTAATCAATGTTAGCCATACTTTATGCTTTTTTATTTAAATTATGATTTGTAATTGGCATTGTTATAACTGGAACTAGTCTGAGCTGGGATGCACAGTGGCTTAAGCCTATAATCCCAGCAATACTTTGGGAGGCCAAGGTGGAAGGATCACTTGAGAGCAGGAGTTTGAGAACTGGGATTAGTCTATAGAGAAGGAAGATACTGAGCCAAAGAGTATATTTTACAGGATTATAGGTTTTTAAAAAATCCTTGATGTGATTTTTGAGTCTAGCAGGTGTTTAACGGAACAGTATATGAAATTTAATATTTTTAATTTTCTCTTATAGGTATCTTCAGGAAGTAGGTTACACAGATACAATATTAGATGTACGGTCTCAGCGGGTAAGATCATTACTTGGACTATCTAATTCAGAACCAAATGGATCTGTAGAAACAAAGAATTTGGAACAAATCCTGAATGGAGGTGAATCTCCTAAGCAAAAAGGACAAGAAATCAAAAGGTATAATTTATACATTTAAGTTAGCATTGTTTATATAAAGGGTGTTATAAATCTCTTTAGGTCCTTGTTATTGCAGTTTTTTGTGTTTAAGGCTCGGTCTTTGTTACCCAGGCTGAAATACAATGGTATTATCACAGTTTACTATGACCTTGAACTCTTGAATTCAAGCAATTCCACTATCTTAGCCTCCCAAGTAGCTAGAACTACAGGCCTACACCACCATGCCTGGTGAACTTAAAAAAATTTTTTGTAGTTGTGGTATCTTGCTATGTTTCCCAGGTTGGTCTTAATCTCCTGGCTATAAGCAATCTTTCAGTCTCAGTCTCCCAAAGTATTGGTATTACAGGTGTGAGCCACCACCTCCAGTTTTGTTAACAGCTATTAACAATTTTTAAAGCAAGTTAAGTTCAGATTTAAAGACCCCCTCACCCCAGATAGCACCATGGGTAATTAAATTTATACTTAGGTCCTTTTAAAAATGTGTTTGTGTTAAATTTTTGATTTTAAGAGAATGGCTGTAATTCTGAAGTAGGAGCAGAATTAAAATACAGATTTAAGGCTGATTTCATATAATTCAGAGCTATTTTAACATGTTAATTTTCAAATTTTTACTGGAGTATTTTCCATAAATTATGATGTTACTCTGTCACTAGAATGAGCAATCATTATGTAGACACTAGTGCCAAAGAAACAAGGCTTTACATTGTGTTTGGATTTGCAAAGCTACCAGATTTTTTTTTCATTTTTATTGAGTTATAATTCATATATTATAAAATTCACCCTTTTAAGAATACAATTTAATGAATTTTAGAATGTTCACAGTTGTTCAGCTATCACCACAATCTATGTTTAGAATATTTTCATTACCCTGGAAAGAAACTCCATACTTGTTCGTTATCTGCTACTTTTCATTCTCCCCTGCATCTCAGTCTTGTGCAATCACTGCTCTGCTGTCTGTCTCTGTAGATTTGTGTATTCTGGATATTTTATATAAATGGTTTGTGACTGGCTTGTGTCACTTAGCATAATATTTTTAAGGTTCATCTGTGTTATAGCATGCATCAATACTTCTTTACTTTTTATTGCCAAATAACATTCTGTAGTATGGTTATACTACACTTGGTATTTCTTACCTAGTCAGTGGTATGTTTGGGATAATGAATAAGTTTGAAGAGCTGCCACACTCTTATCCAAAGTGACTGCACAATTTACCTTTCCACCAGTAATGCTATGAGGATTCCAGTTTCTTCACATCCTCATCAATACTTGTTACTGTCTAGAATCTACCAGATATACTTTTGATTCATACACACATATTGCCTGCAAGGAGTCCAGGATATGTTCTTTATTTTTACCATGAGATGTTAACCCCAAGTAACATAGATTAAGAGGACAAAGAAAATAAAAAGAAAAAAGAAGAAACCAAGTGAGTTCATTTAGAGTTTAAGAAATTAATATGTATAGTTTATAAACATTATTTCATACCCTAGGTGTATTTTGTGACATTATGCCATTACCTAAAACATGGTCTGTAAACTTTGAACCTAACATAAGTCTTTTTTTTTTTCTTTCTTTTTTTTTTTTTTTTCACTTTATGGCCCTTTGGTAGAGTGCTGTGGCATCAAACCACTCATAGCAACCTCCAGCTCCTGGGTTTAAGCTATTCTCTTGCCTCAGCCTCCCGAGTAGCTGGGACTACAAGCCCTTTTTTTTTTTTTTTTTTTTTAAAGACAGAGTCTCACTTTGTCTCCTCAGTAGAGTGCTGTGGAGTCACAGCAACCTCCAGCTCCTGGGCTTAGGCGATTCTCTTGTCTCAGCCTCCAAGTAGCTGGAACTACAGGCGCCTGCCACAACGCCCAGTTATTTTTTTGTTGCTGTTTGGCCGGGGCCAGGTTTGAACCTGTCACCCTTGGTATGTGGGGCTGGCACCCTACTCACTGAGCCACAGGAGCCGCCCAACATAAGCCTTCGACTTGGGGTTTTTATTTTTGAGAAATAAAGCTCTTTTTTTGTTGTTTTGAGAGACAGAGTCTCACTTTGTAGTTCTGGCTAGAGTGCAGTTGTATGTATGATCATAGCTTATGGCAAGCTCAAAATCCTGGGCTCAAGCTATCCATCTGCCTCAGCCTCCTAGAGTACTAGAATTACAGGCATATAATTACAGGCATGAGTCACTACACCCATCCACAAATAAACTCTTTAATAAAATCAATTTAACATCAGAGCCATCATTTTCTTTACTCTGATATTAGGAAGCATGGAGTGTTTTTTTAGCGTAATGAAAAAGTGAATGTATTAGTATGCAAATTTAGACAAACTGGTCAGATACGCAAACCTAGTAGTTCATAGGATTTATAAATAAATATTTTGTAGTAATATAGTTTGCTGTGTCACACAGAAATGTAAATTAAAGATCCACAACCGATTGTATCTTCTTGTGAAGCTTCTTCCCTTTGCAGAAGAACTTGAATGGTTCTTTTGGAGGGTTCTTTTGTGTGGGGATGGGGTGGCTGAAAAGTACATAACATGAGATCTGTGTGCAGCACAGTATTAACATAAGCACAGCTGGAACTTTCTTATCTTGTATGACTGAAACTCTATACCCATTGAACAACAGTTCCCCATTTCCTTCTCCCTTCAGCCCCCTGGCAACCATCATTCAGCTTTCTGTTTTGAGTTTGACTACTTTAGTTATCTCATAAGACTCAGGTGGTATTTTTCCTTTAAGTGACTAGCTTATTTCTGATTAGCATAATGTCATCAGACTTCATCAATGGTATCACATAAAACGGGATTTTCTTTTTCATAACCAAATAATATGTGTATGCCATGTTTTCTTTGTGTCTCTCTCACTGGATATTTAGATAATAGTTGGTTTTTTTGTTTGTTTGTTTGTTTGTTTGTTTGAGACAGAGTCTCACTTTGTCATCATGGCGTCATAGCTCACAGCAACCTCTTGGGCTCAAGTGATTCTCTTGCCTCAGCCTCCTAAATAGCTGTAACTGCAGGCACCTGCCACAATGCCTGGCTATGTTTTAGAGATTGGGTATTGCTTTAGTTCACACTGGTATTGAAATCGTGAGCTCAGGCGATCCTCCCGCCTCAGCCTCCCAGAGTGCTGGGATTACAAGCTTGAGCCATCGCGCCTGGGCCAGTAATAATTGTTTTACAGTTTTTGGCGGGAGCCGGGTTTGAACCCACCACCTCCGGTATATGGGGCCGGCACCCTACTCCTTTGAGCCACGGGCGCCACCCCCTGTAATAGTTGTTTTAAACAAGCCTAATTTCCTTCCTAATGAGTAAACTCACATTTTCTGATTTTATGCTAATGTAGGTATGTTGCATTACTAGGGCCATTTGAAAACCTATAGGAATAAGAATATAATATGTTGATAGAGATTGTGGCAAAATGATGTTTATCCCATTCTTATTTATGATATGAAAAAATCAGAAGCAGTCTTCATGTTCAATAGTAAAGGAATGGAGAATTTTAGACTTGTCATATTATAGGCCTTTATGCCTGATGGTTAACAAGTTGGTTTCTGAAAACAGCTTGGATTTGAATCTGACCTTACCACTTATCAGCTGTGACTTTGGGCAATAAACCTTAGTTTCCTGTGCCTTAGTTTCCTAATTTGTAAAGCGGGGATCATAGGATTGACATGAAGAAATGAATTAATGTAAAGAAAGCACTTAGAACAGTGCCTGGCATATAATAAATACTAAGTGTTCACTATTATGAAATACTGTGTATTCAGTTGAAACGTCACCCCACTGAAACTAGTGGTCATTAGATTCTGCTGAGTGAATGTCACTGTTGTATTTTCTTTATTTATGGTGGGGGATTGTTGTGGGTATATAGCGTGTCATATCACTAATTATCCCCTTCATGAGGATTCATTGGGGGAGAGAGTTCTCTTACATTTTATAACTGAGAAAAGCTGTATTGCTTCTTAGTAATTGGTCTGATTTACCTTTGAATATCCAGTTGTCACTTCTTTTTTTTTTACTCTATTTGGAATCTTTTTTGTTGTTGTTGTTGTTGTTGTTGTTGTTGTTGTTTGGTTTTTGTTTTTTTGAGACAGAGTCTCACTATGTCGCCTTCAGTAGAGGTTGCTGTCGTCTCACAACATCCTCAAATTCTTGGGCTTAAGTGATTCTCTTGCTTCAACCTTCCAAGAAGCTGGGACTACAGGTATCCACCATAACGCCAGTCTATTTTTTTGTTGTAGTTGTCATTGTTTAGCTGGCCTGGGCTGGGTTTGAACCCTCTAGCCCTGGTGTATGGGCCAACACCCTAACCACTGAACTATGGGCACCGAGCCTCTGTTTGGAATCTTAAGGCAAAATTTTTGGCCTTCCCGTAGAAAATGTATTGATTGTTGTAGTCTTTTACTTTCCAACCTTACCATTGGCTTCTTTTATATTCTCTTCATCAGGATATACTAATTTTAAAAATTGTTTGTCTTTTTAGAAAGACAGGATAACAAATAAATAGTTGGCAAAGAAAAAAATATTGTACCATAGATGGAGACTTCCACTTAAACATGGTAGATTAAAGGCATGTTTTACTTGTGTGCCTTCTAGAAATTTCATTAAAGTGAAGTGATAGACTTGAGATGCATTTAGCACAAAAGGACAAAAAAAGTATACACAGAAAAAAATGAGAGAGTAATACTGTCATTGAGATGAGAATTTCACAATTTTGGAAGCCAGAAAGAAAAGGGAAGAATGGCACCTGATTTAGTGGTCTTGGGAAAGATTATATTACTACATATAAGTGTATTTGAGAGCAATAGGATGGAGAAAAGAAACCAATTCAAGTCCCAGAATTTCAATAAAACCACAAAGGCTAAGGAATTAAAGATACAAAATCAGAGGTTTAGATGGGGCTGTGAATAGAGAATTTGTGTAAAGTTTATATAAGAAACAATCATAAGTCCACTCTTTGATCTCATACCTTATTTAACACTCCTTCTCTACTCCAAAGAATGGTGGTTTATTTTTTGGTAAAGTTGGACCAGTGATTTCTGATTTCTTAAAAAATAAAATAAGCTGGGTATAGTGGCTCATGCCTATAATCCTAGCACTCTGAGAGGCTGAGATGGGGGGGATCACCTGAGCTCAGGAGTTCGAGACCAACCTGAGCAAGAGCGAGACCCTATCTCAAAAATGGCTGGGCATTGTGGTGGGTGCCTGTAGTCCCTTGGGAGGCTGAAGCAAGAGAATCACGTGAGTCCAAGAGTTTGAGGTTGCTGTGAGCTATGACACTACAGCACTGGACTAATGCCACAAAGTGAGACTCTGTCTCTAAGGAAAAAAAAATATCAGTCAAAGGTAGGGAAGGGAAGGGCAGCAGATTCTGGTACTACTTATATGCCTTATGCCCATATAAAATTGTTTAGATTTTAGAATTACTTGCCCCCCCCTCAAGTATATTAGCAGTACTTTATTTTAACACAAAAATCCATTGACTATGCTGATGACACCCAAATTATTCTTAGCTAACTTTAGTAGAGCCCTAAAAGTATTTCATCCTTCAGTCTGGCAGCTCTTCTAATCTTCTAATCTTTATAATCAGTTAATTCCACTCCAGACTATTTTCCTTAATTTTAGCCATTCTCATAGGTTTATGACATTTTGCTTTGAAGAGTCACTTCTCCATGGATCTCTCATTTCTGAACATCTTGTTAGCAGAAACACTGATTCCTTTTGTATTCAGAACTATATATTTAAGGATGTTTGCATAACAAAGAAGCCTTCAAAGATGGCCGTGATCTTCTACGTAGTAGTCATGCTTACTGTCCAGTATAAAAGTTTCACGTTCCATAAGCTCAAGAGTTCCTCAGTTGTAATTCAAACAAACTGCGTGTGCAGCATCTACCTGATCCTTTCCTTGTCAACATTTGAAGAGCAAAGGGAACTTAGGGGCCATTATGCTCCTGCTACTTCCTATGCCCCCAAGGAATAGAATTTTTATCTCTGATTATCTCTGATTCACTTTCAGAACTTCTTTTAGGATCTATGAAACAGTAACAGGCAAGGTTATTAGCATGCTGGGAGGTTAAAATCTCAGATCTTTCACAGTCTGTGATCCTTTAATTTTTGTTTCCCTAAAAACTAATGGTGGTGAGTATCTGTTTATGTTCTTATTTGTATCCACGAGTTATTTCAATGCAATGTTTATTTGTATACTTTCATTTTTAATCATTGTATTTGTTAACTACTGAGATTTAAGTGTCTTTATTCTGGATATAAATTGTGCATCAAATATGACTTGCAAGTGTCTTGTCAGAATCTGTAGGCTCGTCTTTACATTCTCAGTGTCTTTCAAAGAGTAAAAGCTTATAATTTTGGCGAAGGCTGATTCATCAGTTCTTTTTATGTGTTGTCTTCTTTTTGACTTCTAAAGCCAAGCACATGTATTGCAGTGATAGAGTACAATTTTTAAAACCTAGAAATAGGAGCTCTCATTGTAGAGCCAGAAGTTTCTAGCCAATGGACAGCAGTGCTTAATTTTTCAAAGTTTCAAAATCTCATACTTCAAAAAAAAGTGCTCTTTTTAATTATTTTATCATTGATGTGGCACTGTGTCAAATATGTTTTTTTGCCTTTCATTTAATCCCCAAATATTAAGATACATTAAAATGTTGAGTTGAAAATCACATTTCGTTATTGTGGTAGGCTTGTGTTTATTTTTACTAATTTGCATTTTCAAAAACCTCTCTCTGCATTCAGTCTTTTTACAGTTCCTTGAAATAGTGTGCTGAATTTGGTGGGGTATAGGGAGGCCTATTAAAACTTTAAATGCTGTTAAAAAATACAGTAAGCCATATCCATGGGCTATGCATCCTCGGGAGTCAACCAGTCGTATATCAGAAATACTGTGTTAAAAACAAAAACAATGGCAATAAAAAATTATGACATAATACAACACCTAATTATATAGCATTTGCATTGTATTAGGCATTATAAGTAATCTAGAGATGATATGTGTATATGGGAGGATCTGTATAGGGAATTGAGAAAGAGGGGGGAGGGTGTTGGTGTCTTAGAACTAATTCCTTGTGGAAACCAAGACCCACCCATAGTCTGAATTGTTTTATGTCCTTAATTTAGACTAATAAAGGGGACCATTCAGGAAAGGGAAAGAAATGCCCTGAATTTTAGAATATTGTTTTTTCATTATCATGCACTTTTAGGGTTAGGAAGGACATTTGACATCATCTAGTTTAATCTCCACAATTTTCAAGTGAAGAAGTGACTTGGCCAGATTCCAGTAGCTAGTTAGTGGCAGAGCAGAGACTTTGTGGTGAAAGTCCTCATTTGGCTGAATATTCTGTGTTGCTGCTTTTATTGTTGGATATTTAAACCACCATATGAAAACCTCTATGAACCTAGAGGAACTAATTAGTTTGAAAATTTTTAGTAAATGAATAAAATAGATTATCACTATTATCTATTAAATGAATAGCTCTGAAAGACTTAAAAGTATTTCTTTGATAGATTATGGATCTTTTTATCTAGGTCAGAAAATCTGTGGAATGGATTAGGATGTTTTATATCTGCTTTACTGTAACTTTAAATCTGGCAGTCTGATAAACTTTGGTGTTTACTATTTTAGTCCCTAGTCATCTGAACCAAGCTATAAGAGGTTGTGATTATAAGAAATGCTGAGTTTAAGTTCCTGGTATGGCTTTATTTTAACAATTAATATTTCGTTTGAGTGTCGAATTCTATAGGATTTTATTTTGTTGTAGTAATTACCTGAAATAATTTGGACAGTGAACTCTGGAGAAACACAGTCAACAGAGTACAGTCACTTTTATTTTCATCCTAGAACATAAACAATCTTTGAGATATTCTTTTCTTAAGTAAAGTCTTCAGGCAGTATGTAATAAGTAGATCATCATTTAAATTTCTGTGGCTACCTTCAACTACTGTTTTAAAATAAGAACCAGAAAGCAGCATTAGAACCAGCCATTGGAATAGTTCGATTTATCTTTTCCCTTCCTACAGGCCCTCTGGTGATGTTCTTGAGACATTCAATTTCTTAGAAAATGCTGATGACAGTGATGAAGAAGAAGAAAATGACATGATTGAAGGTATCCCAGAAGGAAAAGACAGACATCGGATGAATAAACACAAAGTAGGAACTAGATTTTATATTCTTATTAGCTACACACTCATGTTTTTGGAATAGGAATTTTTTATATGTCCTTAATCACATTAGGAGTGATTGATCATTTTTAAAGTTTTATATGGTTGGCTCTTTTTTAATTACACACATACTGCAGGAATAATTATTTACTATACTATTCACTAAATGGATGAGAAAAGGTCTGTTTTAGAAGAATAGTTCATTGGTTTTGAAAGCTTTTTTTTAAATTTCAGATTAGTATGAGGGTACAATTAGGTTACATTGTTTGTGTTTGTTAGGTGATGTCCAAGTTGTAGGTGGGGCCCTCAGGAAGTTTATCATATCCCCTTATGTTGTGCCTGTTAAATGAGAGCTCACCAAGCCCCACCACCACCACCACTGCTTGATTTTAATTGTGTTTTTCTCTTGTGTGGATGCGTATTTGTCTGTCTACTAGATTCATATTAGTAATGAGTACATTGGATACTTTTCCATTCTTCTTATACTTTACCAAGGAGAATGTTCTCCAACTCCATCCAGGTTAATACAAAAAATGCAAAGTCTTCATCTTTTTATGGCTTAATAGTATTCCATGGTATACATATACCACAGTTTGTTAATCCATTCATGTGTTTATGGACGTTTAAGTTGATTCTGCCTCTTGGGGATTGTCAATTGAGCTATGATAAACATTCTAGCAAATGTCCTTCTGGCAAAATGGTTTCTCTTCTGGGTAGATACCTAGTAATGGTATTGTGGAATCAAATAGAAGATCTACTTTTAGTTCTTTGAGGATTCTCCATACTTCTTTCCAAAGAGGCCGTTTTAGTTTGCAGTCCCACCAACAGGGTAAAAGTGGTTTTGAAACATTTTAAAAAGCAAAACCCTAGGCTGGGCCTGGTAGCTTATACTTGTAATCCCAGCACTTTGGGAGGCCAAGGTAGAAGGATCACTAGAGGCCAGGAGTTCAAGACCAGCCTGGGAAACATAACAAGACCCTCATCTCTACATAATTTTTTTTTTTTTATTAGTCTTGCATTGTGGCACATGCCTGTAGTCTTAGCTATGTGGGAGGCCAAAGCAGGGGATCACTTAAGCCCAGGCATTTCATGTTGCATTGAGCTATGATCATGTCATAATGCTCTAGCCTGGGTGACAGATGGAGACCCTATGTATTTTTATTTTTTAAAGTGACTCCCTTTCCACTCCTTCTACAATTGAGAATCACTGCTGAAGTTTCTCCATGTACAGTACATAAGTAATAAATTAACTGAATCTGCAATGAGGATGCTCCTACCCTGGGTGAGGGAATAACCTATGGATAGGAAATATTTGTCAATATTCTTATTCTTTCATGTGGATTAATAAAAATGTACTTTTGCTCATAATCTAAAAAACAGGCTTATCTAATTTTAGTAGTGTTGGGGGTTAGCTATAGAAGCAAAAGTAGAGTGATTATCCTTTGTAAATTACCAGAGTAGTATTATTTCAAATGTGTAAAAAAGGAGTATAGGTTCATTTGTGGTATTTTGAGATTTTACAGTAATACAGGGGAAATGATAGCGTTCCTCAAAACCTTCCAGTGTATAAAAGCAGTTTTCAGTCTTTCTGCCATATTCTACTAACATAGTATATTGAGTGAATAGAGATTTTTATCCTTCCTTTTTTTTTTTTTTTGAGACAGAGTCTCACTCTGTTGTCCTTAGTAGAGTGCTGTGACATCACAGCTTGCAGCAACCTCAAACTCTTTGGCTTAAGCAAGTCTCTTGCCTCAGCCTCCCAAGTAATTGGAATTACAGGCACCTGCCACAGCGCTGGCTATTTTTTGGTTGTGGTTGTCATTGTTGTTCAGCAGGCCTGGGCCAGGTTTGAACCCACCTGCCTCAGTGTATGTAGTTTGCACCCTACACACTGAGCTACAGGGCGGAGCCAAGAAGTTAACTATTCTTTTTTTTTTTTTTAATAGACAGAGTCTCACTTTGTCACCCTTGGTAGACATCATAGCTCACCGCAACCTCCCCCTCTTGGGCTTAAAGTGATTCTCTTGCCTCAGCCTCACAATTAGCTGGGACTACAGGCTCCTGCCACAATACCCAGCTATTTTTTGTTGCAGTTTGGGCAGGGCCAGGTTTGAACCCACCACTCTTGGTATATGGAGCCGCCACCTTACTCACTGAGCCACAGGTGCCGCCCAAGTTAACTATTCTTGATGGTTAGCACTTTAACCATTTTTAGTACCACATCACTTGATTACATCATGCAAATGATCTTGGCACAGTGCTGTTGAACCATTTATCTTGTAAATTTGATGAATCAAATAGGAAATCTGAGATTTTTGGATCCAAGTAATCCTAAAATGGATATGTTCAGGTAAATGCAGTTATGTGAAAATATTAAAGGATCCCTTTTCAATTTAGAATAAAAGTAATTCTTGGTTTATATCCTATTTACAGATAGGTAATGAAGGTTTAGCTGCTGACCTAACTGATGACCCTGATACTGAGGAAGCACTGAAAGAATTTGATTTTTTAGTGACTGCTGAAGATGGTGAAGGAGCTGGAGAAGCACGGAGTTCAGGCGATGGCACAGAATGGGGTAAGGTGATAAGGAAATAGGGGGTGGGAGGAAATCTAGCCCTTAAAGGTAGATTGTTATTAAATACTGTATATGGAGTATATGTATCTGATTATATGGTGGCAGGTAAACTGAGAACAAGGGGAAGTGGCATTGAATAATGTCAGGGTATTTTGTACTAATTAGATTTGGTGATTACACTGTTTAATATATAGGTTTTGGTGGATCTTGCTTTTTGAAATTTGTGTGGTTTTAAAATTGAAAAATTTAATTGATTTTTGAAATCCAATTCTCTTTCCCTTGGCAGTTTTTTTTTTTTAAATCATGTTTTATTTGATTAAATAAACAGTCTCATTGTTTAAATTGGTGATCTAAGTTTCAGTAACTCTCAGTATGCCCATGTGATGCTGTTTACCTAATTGCTAAGGAATAAAACTGGTAATCTTGAATTATAGATCTAGATTGAGCAAGATTTAATGAAGATATTAAACTTTATTGCATGTAATATCGTTGTGCAAATGCTAGGGTCCAAACTTGGAAGTGGTACATAATGCTAATATGAACTCAGTCATAACTAAAAGGGAGAAAACAGTTGTCTATGTACAGGGTTGGAAACCCATTTAGGAAGTAAAAAGTGTAAAAAATACTTTAAGGTGAAAACTGTTATCCATTGTTTTTCTTATTAAATATGTTTATTCAGGCCTCATTGAATATCAGCATTATCTGGTAGGTAGAAAAAAATTGTGTTTATTGAGCTTTATTAGAGAAGACTTTTAATACATCAAAATTTTGCTTAATTACTAATGAGAAATTATCACTGGCGTTTTTAAGAGCTACTTTGGTGATAGAAAACACTTGGATTAAAAATTGCTTCATTTATGTATAATCTTAAAGCTGAATATTGCTAATACGAGAGATAAAACCCAATAGATGATGTATTTATTGATATGAAAGTGAATCAAGTACTTAAAATATTTATATTTTGCCACCAGTTTTTTCCTTATTTGTAATTTCAAACATTGTTTTCAGACTTTCACTTCCCTATTCTCCTAAATGGAAATAGAAGAAGCATATTAATTCAAAAATATGGGGACACTTCACGATTACTTTCTAGACTTTACATTTTTGAACATAGTATTTGAAAATGGCTTTAGTGTACTCTTTAGAAGTGAAAGTATCTAAGTTTTCATAGTTTCTTGGTACAGCCCATTTACTGCTGAAGTACCTTATCTTTTTCCAGTAATTTCAAATATACTGTTTATTTTTTTCTGATTATTTTATAATATATAAAAATTAGCAAATATGTAATTATTTTATAATACAAGCCTATTTTAGAAGATTTAGAACCTACAGTACATGTGAAGATAAAAATTTCCTATAATGCTACTACTGTATAGAGCAGCGGTTCTCAACCTGTGGGTCGTGACCCCTTTGTAACAATGCAAATAGAGGAAGGTTGAGAACCACTGATACAGAGACAACGATGGTTAACATTTATATAAGTATATAAATGTGCTCATTTAATTAACAAAGGATTTTGCTATATGCTGATTTGTAAGCTATACTTTTGCTTTGTAATATATAGTTTTTCTGCAGCATCATTTTATTTAATAGTAGCTGCATAATATGCATTCAACATGTACCATAGTTTTATTTAACCAGGCTCTACTGATGTACATTTAGACTACGTTCATTTTTTAAAAAAATCAAATTAATTTATCAGACATCTCTTTAGCTAAATCTTGGCAGATGTTTATTTCTATTTCCTTAGCCTAAAGTTTCTAGAAGTTTAATTCTAGTCAAAAGGATAAACAAAAATTTTAGGAATTTAATTTATTTGAAATGGCCTTATTTTTTTAATGTAAGTGCCATATTTCATATAACTGATTGGTCCTTTGGACTAGTCCAGAGACTTTTGACTGTAAAACGGAGTTTCAAGGGAGAACTGAGTGAGTGATAACTATCAATGCTTGTTTACTTTTTAATGTGGGTATTTGTGACCTGTATCCCCTGTGTAAATAGAAGTGATCAATAAAGTCTCTTGCTTCCAGATAAGACTGAAATGTTATCTTTAAAGCATTTCAAGTTCTTGGTGGAAGAAAAGAACTCTTTTAAGTATAAAATGATTCAACTAGGTTTTTTCCATAGGAAATGAAAATTGTCAAAGGATTAACAGAAACCGTAGTGTTTGTGAAGTTCATTGTTTCTACTTACAGGTATCATAGTCATTATTTCTGAAACAAAAAAGATGGATATACAAATACTCCTTTATATTTGTTTAATTAATTTACTAAAATTTTGAATGAGAAAGTAGTAGTTTTTAGTTTTAAATTATTGCATAAAGAACACAAGGTTGTAAAAAAAATCTTAATGAAACATACTTTAGTATTTACCCACATTAGCTAGTTAGTGTTTTTTTATTTTGTATGATATCAGAGATAACCAAGCAGACTGCTTTTAAATTCCTTTTGTTATGAAACCTCTGCTTTTTAGGAAGTTTTTTGGTTCTCTTTTTTCTGTGTCATCTATTTTAGGTAATCTGAGTTTAATAGTAATTCTTAGTTCTCATAATCAAACACATTAGTTGGCATTTCTAATTTTGCTCTTTCTCTCACAGATACTAGGTATTTTAAGAGTGTTCATTTACTTTTTCCCATTCTTTGAAAATGTTCTATAGAAAATTATAGGACTACAAAATACAGTTAGTACCTGAGTGTTTATATTTAAATACAGTGGATAAAGTATCACATATTTGCATAAAGTTAGTTACAAATTTATGCTATAGTTAGTAGATTTGTATAATTCCTTTGCTTTGGTAATCAAAATTATCATAATAGAATTTCATAGCTTTTGTCATTTTGAGTTGTCAGGAGTCAACTTCTTTGTGCATATTTGTGTTTTCTTTTAGGCAAAGTTCTTGTAATTGATTCAACCTCATTTCTTGGTATTTTTTCCCCCTAGATTTTTTTAAAAACAGGATTAATATATAGAAGATTATGCTGCCTCTTCCCTTTTGCTCTTTATCTATTTCTTATAAGCAATATCAAATCCGCTGTTACCTACCAGGCAAGTTTCAGGATGTTGTTTATGCACATATGCATTCACCAACCTGTTTTGCACTGCCTAAGTTTACCTTTATTTTCTAGATTTGAGGTTATCTTGCAAGTAATTAATTTGGTTTTTTCCTTAAGCGCATCCTTTTTTTATTCCCTTTGCTATTTCACTGCACTCTCCTTTTGCTACTTTAGTTATAGCTGTTCTCAACTTCATTCTCTCTATAAACATCATTTTAAAAAATTTGACTGCCTTAAGTTTTTCTGTTCTAATTTTCTGTGTAAAATATATACAGCTTAAGGGTTTTTGGTCTCTATGAGGTTTAAAAAGTATTTCTTAAAAATGTGTCAGTTTGTCTTGCTTGAAAATATGGATTATTAGCGTCATTAAGATTTGCACAAATGATTAATTTCTTAGATCACATTTTCCCCAATTGGTGTATTTAGTAAGTTAACAGAAAGATTTGTCATATAGCAGTTTTCAGGAAACTCCATGATTAGAATACATGAAAAGTGAATTTTCACTTTAAACCAGGATTTTAACTGTATTAAAAACAGAATTATAGTTTGCTGGTTTGGCAGATAATCTTACATGGTAAATTTCAGTCTTGAGTAACCTAGTTTCAAGTAATTCCAAGTTAGCAAATTAATAACTTAAAGCTTTGGATTTAGCTTTTCACACACTGTCTTTGATGATAGGTAATATCATTAGGGGGAAAGTGATGATGATTGTAGTAGGAAAAACTTAAGGTACAGTAAATATTTGAATTTCTCTGGACCATTCTAATACAGAAAATTCTTTATGTTTACTACACACAGCTATCTTTAAAGGAAATAAAATGTTTTTGAACTTCCGCAGGTTTTAGTCAGTGAGGCCTAATACACTAAGTTATAAAAATTGGACAAGTATGTTTCCCCTAAAATTCTCTTTCAGTCTCTGATTGAATTGGCTTGTGTATTTTGGTATAATTTTTATTTAATAACAGGACTATATAAACTCCTAGTTGTTCTAACTTCCTACTAGCATGGCTATTTTAAAATTAAACCACAGAAGGAAAAACACTCTATTGAAAATAATTCTCGGGTGGCGTCTGTGGCTCTGTGAGTAGGGCGCCAGCCCCATATACTGAGGATGGTGGGTTCGAACCCGGCCCCAGCCAAACTGCAACAAAAAAATAGCCAGGCAATGTGTCGAGCACCTGTAGTCCCAGCTACTCGAGATGCTGAGGCAAGAGAATCACCTAAGCCCGAGAGCTGGAAGTTGCTGTGAGCTGTGACGGTATAGCACTCTACCAAGGGCGACAAAGTGAGACTCTGTCTCTAAAAAAGAAAGAAAGAAAGAAAAGAAGAGAGAGAGAGAGAGAGAGAGAGAAAGAAAAGAATTCCCAAAGATTTAATTATTTTTATACTGCCTCTAATTGTTTTTTCTCTAGTATAAGTATATTTTTTTCTAGGCACAAGTACTTACTTAAATACAGATTTATTATTCAGCTAAAGTAGCTGAAGTATCATCTTTAGCAGATTTACAGATGTATGTTCTCACTTCTCCATGCTTTTTTAAAAAAAATTCTAAAAAAATTCTTCTGTGGAATTTGAGTTTTGCTTTTTGTTTGTTTATTTGCTAATCTTAGTTGTAGACCAATGGAAGAAGGTAATGAGATGTTGAACTGTTTGGGTGGGGTAAGGGCATAGGTGGGAATATATGAATGTTTGTATGGATTATTTGAGACATTGTATTTTGGAACTAAATGTATGTATTGTATTGGACTAGAATGCCTCTCCATCAGTATAGTTATCCTGTGCATGCAGAATTAGTGACAGAAGGTGCATGAGTATTGTCATCAATGAAACAGCACTGACCTTTCCAGCTTGCACTTTTATGAGTAGTTCGCATGTAATTCATTCATTTGCTTTTATAATGCTGGCTGAATAATTTTTATTAACATTTTTATAAAGATGCAGTGATCTCTTTTTTTATATATATATATAATATTAGATTTCTAATGTCAGTCAACTGAATGATGACCTTCCAATTTGTCATTCATTAAAGTGAAGCACCATTTAACTGTTGTTGGTATTATGTTTAGTGACTGATGATATGGGCACTTAGACTTTGAATTGTGAATACTAAAACTGAGACTGCACCTTTAAAGTATTTTGAGATGCTATTATTACATTTTTATTATGATTATGTAAAGCTTTAACAGTTTACTGCCAACAGCTTGCATTGCCAACTGCTGATTTTTTTTCTTTTAATAATATGCTGCATGTAGATAAAGATGACCTCTCCCCAACTGCTGAGGTTTGGGATGTAGACCAGGGACTAATAAGTAAACTGAAGGAACAGTACAAGAAGGAACGAAAGGGGAAGAAAGGGGTGAAGAGTAAGTGCAGATTCTGACTATTATAATTTTTGTATGACAATATTGAGAAAAAATTCTTTAATTCTGTTTTTTGTGTAACTATTTTTTGCTTTATAAGGGGGCAACTAACTTTAAACTTTGTCTGTTGAATTGAAATTTTTGAATATATTGTAGGGTGTATTATTGATGAAGCAACAAAATCACTTAAAATGTGTGGGTAAGGATGAAGGAAGGATTTTGAGGATTTGTTGCTTTTTTAATCAAATTTTAAAGAATATTGTCCTTGGAGCTTAAAATCATAAAAATTTGTTTAAAAGGGAGAAAACTATACATTTTTATATTTTTGATACGGAGGATATTATAGCTATAACCAACTCATGTTTAGGTTCTGTTTCTTAGTTTGGGAATTCTTACATACAAAAACTAGGAAAGTTTTGGCTTTCTGGTCTTAATCCAGCCACAAACAACAGCAGCCTCCCACCCCAAAAAAGATCTGGGTAGTTTTTTCTTGGTTACTTTGGCATGGAAAGGCCAAGGGGAGGGTAGTGGTGGCACTGGGGGGTTTGGTCAGTAGCTGGGTGTCTAATGGTGCCTGGATGTATTTTTCACTATGTTGGGTCTTGACTGGGATAGCTATTAAAAGTATAAATGCATCTGTAGTTCCCCTCTCTCAAAGAGGTAATCCATTTCCATTTTGTGAATCAAACTTAGTCCATATGAAAGATATCTTCAGACCTATTAGTATTGAATGGAGAGACTTGAAACATATCTCTGGGAGATTTTATTTTGAACTGGCCATTCACTCCTACTAGTCTAACTTTTTGATTACACCAAGAGAAACTAGTGTGTGATAAAAAGCAAAAACCATATAGGCATTCTTTTGTAATTACTTTTCTCTGGTGACAAATACATTCATTTATTAAATGGCAGCTGTGTTGAAAAGGGTATGAGTTTCCTTCAGTAAAGCATTTTTGAGTGGTTTAATTTATTGTGGAAGCTAGTAAGTGGAGTTTTTGAATTTTTTACCTATTCAATTTTTTTTTAATAGCGTATTATGCTAGCTTATGTTATTGCATGTGAGTAAAAAGACAAACTATTCTTTAAGAGTACAGTGAACTGCTTATTGTATTTAAAAACTTTTGGTATTGGGCTAGGACTGTGTACAATTCTAACATTTACCTATAATGCATGCATGTTGAGTATAAAAGTACTTCTGTGTTTGACTATTCAAGTACAAATAAAACAACATTAGGATTTTAAATAGTTTTTTCTTTTAAGAAATAAAAATAGGTTTTAGAGTCATACTTATTTTGTATATGTTATCATAAACTGACTAAATCTGCTAAAGGTTTCTTTAGAAACATTACATGATAGTGCTTTTCATTTGAAATAGAAGTTAGACATCTTTTTGAGGTTTAAAAATAAGTCCTCTTAATGTGTTTTTTTTTTTTTTTTTTTGAGGTTTATGATTTTTCTGAAAATTTTTTAAATTAAAAACATTTAGAAATCAACTAAAGTTTTAAATCCTCGTATAGAATTTGAACTATTTTTTGAGACAGTCTCACTATGTTGCCCTTGGTAGAGTTCTGTGGTGTCACAGCTCACAGCAACCTCAAACCCTTGGGCTTAAGCAATTCTCTTGCCTCAGCCTTCCAAGTAGCTGCGACTATGGGCACCTGCCACAATGCCAGCTATTTTTTGTTGCAGCTGTTATTATTGTTTAGCTGGCTCAGGCTGGGTTTGAATCTGCCAGCCTCATTGTATGTGCCTGGCGCCCAACTCACTGAGCTACAGGTACCGAGCCTTTTTTTTAGTTAGAGTATAGTGTATACAATTTTGTAATTCAGTTATAGAAAACATTTTATGTCAACAAATAATTTCTTTGTGTATATTTTTAATCTCCCCCGCCCCAAACAATATTGGAGAACCTAATATGTGAATTAGGTGAAAGGACTGCTGTGATTGAATTAGGATCTAGGGACCCCTGGTTCCAGAACTTAAGTAATCCTAGCACTTTGGCAGACCAAAGCAGGAGGATCACTTAAGGCCAGAAGTTTGACACCAACGTGGGCAACAGGGGGGCCTTCTCTACAAAAAATCAAAATAAAAATTTAGCTATGTATGGCAGCGTAGGCCTACAGTCCCACCTACTCAGGAGGCTAAGGCAAGAGCATCACACGAGCCCAGGAATTAAAAGTAGTTTAAGTGAGCTATGTGACTTCACATTTTGAGGTTTCTGAATGATGACACCACTGAACTCCAGCTTGGTAACAAAGTGAAACTCTTGTCTCCAACAAAACAAAAAATGCCGCGCGGGGGCCCCCCCCCCCCCCCCCCCCCCACCCCACCAACAAACAAAAAAAAAAAAAAAAAACAAAACCACAAAAAAAAAAAAAAAAAAAACAAAAAAAAACAAAAAAAAACAAACCAAAAAAAAAACACACACAACAAACACAAAAAA
>CAUYPK010112107.1:0-14032 GCA_963574355.1 Loris lydekkerianus
TAGCAACGACTCAGCAAGGCCCGGCCTGAAACTGCCTCTACCTAGATACAGCCAATGTGGTACCATGCCACTGGCCCGACCCTGTCACTCACCTCTTCCCCTGCCTTCTTTCCCTGCCCCTTCTCCACAATAAAAAAAAAATAAAAATAAAAAAAAATAAAAATGCCAAAAAAAAAAAAAAAATAAATAAATAAATAAATAAATAAATAAATATATAGGTTCTCAATATAGGTTAAACATGGTGGACTGATCACAAATTTATTTCCTCTCCTGCCTGAAATCTCATTAAAATTAAAGGAGTAAAATAATGGTTATACGTAAGGATTAACAGCAGATGGTTTTTAATAAATGTATAAGTTGAAAAATAGACAAAGGAGTGGTGACCAGCAAGGGAGCACGACTCTGGTGCCCGAGAGCCTGGAACAGCAACAGCCAGGCCAAGGTAGGCCAAGGCAGGCCGAGAACTCACAAGGCAGGGCGCCTCAGAGGACAGGGTGAAACAAAACAAAAGCCAACAAAATCAGCTGAAATCTGTGGCTGGAGCCCCCACACCTCACCCCCGTCCACCTGTCCTCCCATCTTATGAGGAATTTAGATGTATACTCCCTGGAGCCATTAAACCTGTGCATTTCTGGGCTCAGAGACACCAGGGGTGAAACAGAAATGGGAAAAAACTGCACACTGAAAAGTGGAAAGCCATTTCCCTGTCCCAGTTGTGCTTCTGGAAAGCAAGTAGCTACACTTCTACTCCCCAAGCAGAAAAATGGGGTGGGGTGGAGGATAGGTACTTCTCTGAAGTAACCGAACTATCCCAGGGAAAAGACCCTCAGTTAACACACTGAGGTCCCCCAAATGAAAAGCTGGCTTGGTCTCCAAACCCTCACCATGAAAGCCAACGGTCAAGAAGTCCTGCTCACGCAGGGCTCTTCCAAAGAGAGAAAGCCAGGGACCGCCACACATTGGAGGTAGGACTCTGACAAGGGAGGTCAACAGGGGAAAAAACTTCAAAGGAGAGGTGAAAACTCAGGAGCAAATGAAAAAACAAAAGTTCTTAAAACACTCTCAAAAATAAAAATGCTAGAAGGGTTAGAGCATAAAATCAAAGACTCTCCAGAAGTCGAACAAGAAGACAAACTAGAAAACAGGAGGAAGAAAAAATTAAAGATCAATGCAGAAATACTCTTAAGGCCCAACATCTGAATAAAAGTATCCAAGAAAGAAGGAACAGAGAAAACAGAAGAAGGAAAACCCTCTAAAGGAGATGGTCTGTGAGGAGACTTCAGTGGCCCCAATAACAAAAAGGTCCACAACTAACCACAGTATGAAATTCCAGAATTCCAGGGACAGAGGAGATATTAACTAGAAAGCTTCCAGAGAAAGACGGGGTGGTGGTGGTGGTGATTAAAATTGGTTCCATGTAACGTACCACACAATGGCAGCAGATTCAAGAACAGATTCAAGAACACTATAATGAGAATGCAACAGAGAAATGTCTTCAGAACCATGAAATTTAGTTTCAACCTAAAATGTTATATTCTATCAAATGAGCAGGGGGAGGTTCAAACAGGTTAGGTCTCTTAAAAACTTCTATGTGCCCTTTCCCAGGAAGATGTGCCCCAATAAAACTAGGTAGTACAATAAAACAGCAGAAAACACAGATGCTATGACCTCGGGGATCCAACACAAGGGAGCAGTTATGCGAGATCTCAGATGACTGCAAAGACATATCCTAGGAAAACAGGCACAGAGCAGGCCCAGGGAAAACCAGTGTACACTGGAGTAGGATGACAAAAGGCTGAGTGAAGCTGTCTTCAAGAGAAAAATGGAACAGATGTGTTTTAGTAGGTGGAAAATATTTTTGACAGGCATGTGACAAATGTTACAACATTTGGGAAGAAAAATAGCTGCGAGAAAACAGGCAAATGAATACAGTCAGGAAATTAATTCCACAGACACAAAAAAACGAAGGATGTGAAAGCAGGGAGACCAGCCAGCAGCTACTTACTGCATTTGGCTGTGTGAGCTATTGTTGGCTAGGAAAAGGGGATTATCTGGGAGAAGTGCAAAAGTGCTCAGATTTCAGAAAAGAGAAAGAGTGAAGGGGGTACAAGAAGAGGCACACTAAGAAAACTCTATGACTCAGCAGTGAACAATATTTGGATAGTTACAATAACATAAATATTGATTACTGATTAATAAACGTCAGTGAAATGAAGGGAGGAAACAGGGTCACAGTGGAATGAGGAAGCTCAGTTTTTACCTGCTATGTCAGGAAGTCACCGAATGGTGTTAAAAAGTCATTTAGTTGTTACCACTGTTACTTTGATGAAAAAATAAGATTATAATTTCACAGTAGAAAATTTTAAAAAATAAGATAAGAAAATTAAGGCAAAATTATTTAAGACAGATCTTTATAACACAATCCAGTTATCAAAATTTCACTTACATGTCAGAAACCCTTAAAAAAAATGGGCACTACTAAGCCAAAGACTTTCCTGTACACACATAAATTTGATGTTTAAAAAAATAAGAGAAAATCCACAAAGAAATGTCCATGCTGACACCATTATACCTTTAAGGAATCATAACAGACACACTTTCAATTCAAACTGTTTACTTACATGGTTTAAATGGTTGCTCTTCCTCTTTTCTCGCACTAAGAATAAAAAAAATTAACTAATCAATTCTGATACAAATATCATAGAATAAAAGTAGCTTAATTATCTGATGAATTACTAACATACAAATGAGCTTAAATTCCATTCTATTTTTTAAAATAATTTCCAACAAAACTTGTACCAGTGGTTCTCAACCTGTGGGTCGCAACCCCTTTGTAACAATGAAAAGACATCCTGCATATCAGATACTTACATTACAACTCATAACAGTAGCAAAATTATAGTTATGAAGTAGCAACGAAAATAATTTTATGGTTGGAGGTCACCACAACATGAGGAACTATATTAAAGGGTCACGGCTGGGCGGTGACTCAGTGGATAGGGCACCGTCCCCATATACCAAGGGTGGTGGGATTAAACCCAGCCCCGGCCAAACTGCAACAAAAAATTGCCAGGCGTTGTGGTGGACACCTGTAGTCCCAGCTAATCGGGAGACTGAGGCAAGAGAATCACCTAGGACTTGGAGGTTGCTGTGAGCTGTGTGAGGCCACAGCACTCTATCGAGGGCGAAAAAGTAAGACTGGCTCTATTAAAAAAAAAAAAACAAGGGTCATGGCATGGCATTAGGAAGGTTGACAACCACTGATTTATACTATAAATTATTTGACAAGATGAATCTCATAAAGTAAAATCTCAAAACTTAGCTTTACTTTTTGGCCTAACAGATATTCCATTACATACAAGTGAAAGACCTCCCATGTACCAGAGAAAAGCACAAGACAAATCAGGCCCATGAGAAATTTAGCTAATGAAGGAGTTTACTAGCTGCATATTTGGGCCACTACCAAGTGGCATTTCCTAAGTCTACATTTACACACAGCTTACATTAATTACCTAGATCTAATGACTGACAGCTCTAAGCACCCATCCCTGGACGCACCTGAATCCCTGGAAGCATCCTGAACTGGTGACTGGGAATCTACTAATACGTCACTGAAAAAAATAAATAAGTCTTCACTTAACTGTAAAATAACCTATTTTAAATTTAAATTTTAAAGTGAGCGTGCCAAGCTAATTGTGCACAGTATCACAGCACACAAAATAACTTTTTTCTAACAAAAGCCGTTTAGAGTAGAGGATCCAAGAATGACTTGGCCGGCACTTTGTTCCCCACGCTGCCTCCTTCTTTGATGCTGGACAGCACTGTATGCACACATTCCTTCCCACTGAAGAAAGAGACATAGCATAGCTTTTATTTTCCACACATCTATGTGTGTGAAGCCCACGGCTCTGGGAGAATCTGTGAAATACAGCAATCTTAACCAGAAATGACTGTCTCAAGACGGGCAAAATACAAACTACGAAAATATAGGTTAGGTACCCTCATTCCTTCATTTCTGCAGGATGGTAAAAAAAAAAAAAAAAAGTACTCTCATTTTTTATTATGCTGCATTACCTAAAACATTGTAAAAACCCTCACTTCTTGTATTCTTGCTGTTGAGATCAACAGAGAAACCTAGACGTGTGCAACTTTTCAGCAAATAGAGTAGGATTTAACATAAAATTAAGGAAAAATAAGGAGTGCAGAAAAATCCTCCGGTTCTGATTCTCATCCTGAAACAAGCAAGGCACAGAAACTTTCCACTAGTTTCATTTGCTGAGGCTAACCTTCTCAGAAACACCAGAGGGATGTTTACATTTACATCACATTAGGACGAAAAGGTTCTGTACAGCTTAAATGCTCTGAGCAGCATAAATCTGGATGTGGCAGGCTCCTTTGGTTAATCACTGTGTTAAAGGAGGCCAATTTCACCATTTCAATCCCCACATGTGAACAACTGAGCTGTCTGATTTGTTCAAATGAAAACCTTAACTGAAGTCTAAATTCTATCATTCATCTTTAAAATGCATCCTTTGGAGCAGAGGAAAGAAGGCAAAGAAGTATGGAGAAAAAGGGATAAATCCCGAACCATTTCCAAATCACCTGGCCAATGAAGAGTGCTGATAAAGAGGCAAAATATGGGAACCAAAAGTCTACATGCTCTTACTAAAAGAGTGACACTAAAAGAAAGCGTGTCGCATATTAAAACAAGTGAATATATAAAAAGTTGAAAAATTGAAACTATTAATTCTTCTATAATACATCCCATAAGACAGAAATTGTTTTCAGTCCTTTCCTTGGAGGAAAAAAAGATATTGTCTTACCATCTGTTTGAGATTTGCTCAGGAAAATTGTGCTTGCCCGTGGATGGTCAGAGGGATTCGATTCCAAAGCTAAATCTATAGAAGAGAAAAAAGATACGATAATTTAGGTGACTAGAAAAGAAAGTTTTTAAATTAGCTACATATTGATAAGCACATTGGCTCACACCTGAACCCCAGGTTGATTAGCCTCCTTTGAGAGGCTAATACAGGAAAGTTCCTAATAATAAATATGAAGGAAATATAACAGCAACAATATAAAAATTCCATTGGGGAATGTAAAATCATCAAAACTCTCCATACATGTAGACTAAAACCAAGTTATGTCCACGACTTCTTTTTGTAACTTGTACCTAAATAATCTGATGTAACTTTGAGATAAATCACATCAAGTAGAAATACCATCCCCCTCTTCTATGCTGACAAGACTAGCACATTTCAGGAATAGTCTCAAATAGCAACTGATGCTGTGGCCAATTACTGTCAGACACCAGCTCAATAAATCAAATACATTAAAACAAAGAAGGCTGTTTTTGGCAAGCATTCTTCAGATAATCAAATGGCTAATTCTAACTCTATTCAACAAGTGAACTCATTTAGTTAGCTGTGGTTTATCTGGGGGTTATTCATCATGGTAAACTTAAGAGGACTACCTAAAAAGTTGAATGTTCTAATCTATAAGAACACTTCCATGATAGAAAGTATTTTTTAACGTTTGCCCTCAATTTCTAAAGCTAAACTCTCACATCTTCCAATAGCAGGATTAATTTGGGGCTTCATCACAATTATCTTCTAAAGCAGGTCACAGGGCCACTACTAAAAAATTTGGGTCCTACCTATGTCAAGGAAGGAAGGTCTAGGTCTGCCTACAGTCTACCTTACCCCAAAGTGGGATAAACCCTTATTTTACCCAGACTATACAACAGATTCTTAAATTCTCATAAAACAAACTTTGCCATCATATAGGATAATAAAAGTTGTCACGAGGAGAAAAAATAAAAACCTATGATGTCCATCTCAACCTACTTGTATTAACCAATCTTGTCAGAAACCAGGCCAAGACCCAGACAGAGTAATGGTTAAGGCAGTATTTCCCACACCTCATATTAACAATGGTTCTACATTTAAAAAGGAGGGGAAGGGGTTTAGTGGTCAAATCGCAATATGCTATATCCATGGCTCTTAAAGAACTAATATTAAAAACTTATCATTCTAGTAGTGAGTACTGTTCTAACTCAGCATTTCACAAATTTATCTACCTAGAAACCTTGTGTTCCCTCCAAGTAACACAGTTTGAAACGTCCATTAACACACTTAATTTGTGTGCTGGATGAACTGGCTGGCGATCTGTAAAAACCTTCCTGGTTTAAGAGGAATCTGAACCATACATTTTAATGGTGCTTCCAGATCACTAGAAACTTATATATCTTAAACCAACGGCTGTGTTCTCCACAGAAATCACTTTACTGACGTGAAGTGTATTAAATTGCCTTGGGAGAAAACTATTCTTATGTAAAAGACACAAAAATTATTTTAAAGGTTCTTCCCCCCACATCTTTGAAAAGATGAGACAATGTTACCTTATTTAGAAAAATAAAGTCATTTGAGCACAAAATGACAAGTAGAGACTTTTATCACTGTCTCTAACTTAAAGCTTCTAAAAGGATTTATGACTATTTCCTACCAAAAAGAAAGCAAACATACTACCATTGAATCTAAAAAATGAGAAGAAATGTTAACAGAAGAAGCCATATTAGGTACCCATGTACCTAATAGTTAATTAAGAATTTTTATATGGAATCAGAAAAAACCTCGAAGTTTCTTCTTTCTTAAAGAAGAAACTGAGAAGTATTCACTTGGAAAAGTGACTCAGTACCCTAGGTTGTATAGATAGTTAATGGGATTATAAATGTAGAAACCAGTTCTCTGTGCTTTCTGCTATCTATTAAAAGATAATGTACTCCATTTCCAAATGCTGATAACCTATCATTAAATACAACTGGGGATTATAGCAAATCATACCCACCACGTTAATACACCACCTTCCATCCTTATTAACTTGACTTTCCATTTAACTTGTAATCTGATATACTATTGCCACTCCTCTGAGAATGAAACAGAGCTTGAAAAAAGCTCACACTATGTAATTAATTGTTCCTAAGAAGTTGTGCATAAATTGATTTATATATTCCCATATCTTGTACTTTAGCATAACCAAAACTCAAGATTGGCTCCAAGGGAAAATGAAGGGCACTTCATAGTGCGATGGGAAGAGTAAGTTCCAAGGAGAGACCACAGTGTAATAAAACCATTAATTAAGGGTAACATGCAGAAAGAAACTTATCTGAGCAAAAGAGAGTTGTTTAGAGACACTAATAAACGATTATTTTGTTCATTCAACATTCAACAATTATGGAGAACACATTCTATGCTAGCCATTCTTCTAGGACAGGGATCAGCACATAGTTTCTGTAAAGGGGAAAGTAGTAAATATTTTAGGCTTTTCAGGCCAGATGGTCTCTGTCACTAGCTACTCAATTCTGCCACTGTAGTGTGAAAGCAGCAATAGATAACATATAAATCAATGGGCAACACTGTGCTCCAATACAACTTTATTTATAAAAATAATCAGGTGGGCTGGATTTTGCCTACAGGCCACAGCTATCAATCTGTGCTCTGCATGCTTGAAGGAAGTGGTGAACAAGGTCTAGAAGTCCTTATTGACATGAGGTTTATATTTCAGCTGGAAGGAGAGGGGAAAGCAGAAAAAAAAATTTATTAAACAAAACAATGTCACATGGTATTGACCTAAAAATATCTCATTCTATAGAGAGACTATTCTAATATCTTCCAAACTGTCGGTTTTCAAACCTAGCATATTTTTAAGAGGGATTTGTAGAAAATTCTATTAATAGGGCTGTATGGGGGGGGGGGAGAATTGATTCTGTGGGTCTAGAAGGAAGCCATAAAGTGTTTTGTTTTAAAGTTCTCCAGGTGAGACCTCTGGTTTAGGTCAAACAACTTTGTCCCTATGAGTATTACTAAGAATAATTGGATTGCTAGTATTAATTTCTTTCAAAGAAAAACAGAAATATTAATATGAAAGTTGAATCATCTACTTGTGAAGTAGCTTCCATAATATATAAAGGCTATCACAGGTGCATTATAAAAAATAGCAGGGCTGATTGGGATGCTTCTATGAGAAAGCTAAATAAATTTGCTTTATGAATGTAATAAAAATTCCATATTAGTCATTAGGGAGTTCTCAAAAAGACAAATTTTTATGACAGGATAGTCTTACATATCTTCACTAGCAGGTAGTTCATCCCCAAATTTTGTTTTTACCAGGAATGTTTTATGATGACAATATGACATGTGTTATACATGGATTGCAACCAATTCTAAGTCATCTCTAGATATACTGAGCAGGCTTTAAATTAGATAAACAATCTTCATGTCACAAAAAAAGGAGTACAGAAGCAGAACCTTGAAATAAACTGATAAGGTGTGCATACCTCCTGATGAGCATCCTGCTGTGTTTTTTGGTGATGAGTGTGTAAAACTCAAAGATAGGGACACACTTTCAGCTGTTCCCTTGTTCAGCGAGCAGGCAGCAAAGCACTGTAAGGGGTACCTTAGATAATGTGCACCTCAAATCATGTCAGAACCTCAACCTGGTCCATCAGATGTCATTTCTCACTAAGTCCAGGGCTCATTATTTAGGTTGGGTATCAAAACTACTTATTAATGTCTTACTTTAACACTTATTGCAAAGTGCTGAAGAAAGACTTACAGGTATCTTGTCAACCTGTTTTTTTTCTTTTTCATAGATAAAATAAAGGTGATAAGAGCAGGGAAGCAGTAACAGGCTGATTGAATTTTCAGAAACAGAGTCACAACTTGTAACTCCCAGGATGCCACTATATCTCTTTAACATTTTATTATGGACTGTAACATGCTAACAGTAAGTGCATAAAACCTAAGTGTACTGATTAATAAATTATCATATAGCACATCAACCCTGCTGAGGTGAGCGATGACCCCAAGGATATAAAAAAAGGTACAAAATCCATCACCAAGAGGATGGGAATCCCTTCCCCTATGAGAACGGCTCACAGTACTCCATACAAACAAGTGAGTAGAGCTCAAAAGTCCTCCAATCCCACAGGAAAGACTCTCTAAAAACTGGACCTACTTCCACTACTAGGGTGCCATGGCGCTCTCCTGCCAGGCATAAAACTATATAAAACTGTATATATTCTATACCTGCAAGTCTGAATTGCCAGCACTCCCCTCCACTCTCACTCCAAGGTCAGGAAGCCTGTCCCTGGGACTGCAGATTCTGGGGTATTTTCTTGAGAGGTGTGGAGAGGGCACAGACTACTGTTGGTCAGTGCTGATTCTGCTGCATGGGAGTAGGGAGAGGTCAGTTGACTAAGAGGGAACCATACAGGAGCAGCGGTGCCCCAAAGCACAGAGCAGCAGCCACAGTGGCAACAATAGGGCTCACACCTTGATATTTTGGAGTCACACCTCCTGTCTCTCTGGGAAAACAGAGGAGGCTGGGCATCTTCTCTGGTGGCAGCCAATGGTGGAACAGATCTTGGATGGAAACACAGACCTTGTGAGTAAAGGGTTTGCCTGAGGTGGTACTGGCCTGGGCAGAGCGCGGAGAATATGCAAGCACAGAGCCGGAAGATTCCTACGTCAGGGCTGACCCAGAGGACTGTTTTACTGAAACTAAGATGCACCTGGCTCTCAGGGGGTCATTAGCTGATACAAAGAAGGGCAGGCAGAGGCTGGAACTGACAGCTAACAATGCAGCTCCGAGACCATGCAACAGCACAGACAGGGCCTGAAGCGCAGGTTCTATGAACTCAAACACCATCTCTTCTGTGGGGGAATATAGCTGGGACAAAAATAAATTCTATAAAATTGTTCTGTTCAGTCAGCAACATCAATCAGGGGTGGGGATGGAACTGAGCAAACAGCCCTAGCCTCCATTAAGCACCCAAGGTTGTCAGGCCTCAGCACCCCCCTGCTGGATAACGGCAGAGAGCAGCAGCCTGGCTGAGGAGACATAGATCTCCCTGTGATTCAGGCAGGTGCAAACTCCTGGAGTATCTGCTCATTGGAGGAAACTGGGTCACAGCCCTGCAGGGTTATTAGTGACTGGGTGTGACAGAGGTACAAGGTGGGGAAGGAGGCATCAACCTTCCCAGACTAATCTATTTCCTGAGTGGGTCCTCCTGATGTCACGGAACACCAAAGCAAATCATACTTGAGTTGCCAGAAGACCCTTGTGATATAATTGCCAGAGATCGTTTGAACTCTCCCACCTGAGACAGGTGCTGACTGAGACACTTGATGTGGACTTCTTGAACTGGGCCAATTGCCTGAGGACTGTCCAAGTGGTATTCCGGGTGTGTGGTTGTGGGAAGGTTTGATTTTCCTTTTCCAATTGTTGCCTGTGGGAAGCAGGGTAACTTAATTGCTGATATTTTTCCACAGTTGAGACTTCTATCCAAGTAACTGATTCAGTAGAGTGGGACAGAGACCAGCTGAAAAAGACAGAGCCACTTAGCCCCATCACACCAAGCAGGTCCCCAGTTTCTCAGGCTGCAGCACTGTGTAGGTCCTTGGCAAAGCTCCAGGGGGAAAAGGTACAGACACCAGTCCAAGCTTTTGGGAAAAGGGCTGGTTAACAATTACTTTTGGAGCCCCAAACCAACTTCTCCTTATCTGCTCATCTATTCAAATGATGTAAAATAATCATGGGGAGGAATCAACAAAAAACTTCAGTAACATGAATAACCAGAGTAGATCAACCCCCACACCCCAAGGAAAGACACAACTGAAGATCCCCTTCATAAACAGATGGTGGAGATGTCAGAAATCGAATTCACAATTTGGATTTCAAAAAAGATTAATAGAATGGAGGAAAAGTTGGAATTAGAAATTCCAGGAGGAATATAAAAGTTGTCTCAAGAATTCAATGAATGTAAAGACAAAATCACCAAAGATTTTGACACATTGAGACAAGATTTGCAGCCCACAAAGATCTGAAAAATACAGTAGAATCCCTCAGTAACAGAATGGAGCAAGCAGAAGAAAGGATTTCTGACATTGAAGACAAAGCTTTTGAATGCTCCCTAACTCTCAAAGAGGAAGAGAAATGGAGAGCAAAAATGGATCATTCTCTCAGAGAGCTCTGGGATAATATGAAGAAAACAATATTCACCTCATAGGAATCCCTGAAAGCAATGAAGTGGCTTCACAAGGCACAGAGGTTCTTCTCCATGAAATTATGAAACAGAATTTTCCAGACATGCCAAGAGATTCCGAAATTAAGATAGCAGACAGTTTCAAAACCCAAGCACGACCCAACCTGAATAAGACATCCCCCAGGCACATCATAATTAACTTCACTAAAGTTAATATGAAGGAGAAAATTCAGAAAGAAGCGAGATGTAAGAAATCCATAATCTACAAAGGGAAGAATATTAGAATGAATGCAGACCTCTCTTCTGAAAACTTTGAAGATAGAAGAGGGTAGTCATTGACTTTTAATCTTCTAAAACAAAATAACTTTCCACCCAGGATCCTGTATCCAGCTAAACTGAGTTTCACTTATGATGGAAAAATTAAATACTTTAATGACATTCACATGTTGAAGAAATTTGCCATAACTAAACTAGCTCTCCAGGATATTCTCAGACCTATTCTCCATAATGACCAGCACAATCCTCCACCACAATAGTAAACTCACTCAGAAACTTTTGATCAAATTCCAACTTCCACAGTGGTGAAAGGATTAAAAATGTACACTGGACTTTCAAAAAACTCAATACCCAAAATTCTACCAGGCATCAATATTCTCCATTAATGTGAATGGCTTAAATTGTTCTCTTAAGAGGCACAAGTTGGCTGACTGGATACAAAAACTCAGGCCAGATATCTGCTGCATACAAGAATCTCACCTTAATAATATATATATATATATATATATATATATATATATATACACACATTCAGGGTGCAGGGAGGTTGTCTATATTTTAGGCAAATGGAATGTATATATATATACATTCAGGGTGCAGGGAGGTTGTCTATATTTTAGGCAAATGGAAATGGAAATCAGAAAAAAGCAGGTGTTGCAATTCTATTTTCAGATGCAATAAACTTTAAATGAACAAAAATAAGAAAGGATAAGAATGGTCACTTCATATTAGTTAAGGGTAATACTCAATATGATGAGATTTCAATTCTTAATATCTATGCACCCAATCAGAATGCACCTTAATTTATAAGAAAAACTCTAACAGACATGAGCAACTTTATTTCCTCCAGCTCCATAATAGTCACAGATTTTAATACTCCTTTGGCAATGTTGGATAGGTCCTCCAAAAAGAAGCTGAGCAAAGAAATATTAGATTTAAACATAACCATTCAACATTTGGATTTAGCAGACATCTACAGAACATTTCATACCAACAAAACTGAATACACATTCTTCTCATCAGCCCACGAAACATGCTTCAAAATCGATGACATCTTAGGTCACAAGTCTAACCTCAGTAAATTTAAAGGAACATAAATAATTCCCTGCATCTTCTCAGACCACCATGGAATAAAAGTCGAACTTGTTAACAATAGGAACCTGCATACTCATACAAAAACATGGAAGTATAATAACCTTATGCTGAATGATAGCTGGGTTTCAGATGAGATTAAGAAAGAAATTGACAATTTTGGGGAACAAAATGACAAGGAAGACACGAATTATCAGAACCTCTGGGATACCGCAAAGTCAATCCTAAGAGGAAAATTTATAGTACTGCAAGCCTTCCTCAAGAGAACAGAAAGAGAGGAAGTTAACAACTTAATGGGACATCTCAAGCAACTGGAAAAGGAAGAACATTCAAAGCCTAATCCCAGTAGAAGAAAAGAAATAACCAAAATCAGAGCATAATTAAATGAAATCGAAAACAAAAGAATTACTGCACATACTTGAGTATAGGCCGATTTTTTTTGGCACAAAATTTGTACCAAAAAACCCGAACTTGGCACAAATTTTGTGCCGAAAAAACTCGGCTTATACTCGAGTATATACAGTATACAACAGATCTATTAATCAAAACGTTGGTTTTTTTGAAAAGGTCAATAAAATAGATAAACCTAACCAGGAAAAAAAGAGAAAAATCTCTAATTTCATCAATCAGAAATGACAAAGATGAAATGCCAACAGACTCCTCTGAAATTCAAAAAATCCTTAATGAATATTACAAGAACTTTTTTCTCAGAAATATGAAAATCTGAAGCAAATTGACCAATACTTGAAAGCACGTCACCTTCCAAGAATCAAGTGGAAATGTTCAACAAGCCAATGTCAAGTTCTAAAATAACATCAACTATACAAAATATCCCTAAAAAGAAAAGCCTGAGACCAGATGGCTTCACAGAATTTTACCAAACCTTTAAAGAGGAACTCATACCTACATTACTCAACCTCCTCCAAAATATAGAAAAAGAAGGAAGATTACCCAACACATTCTATGAAGCAAATATCTCCTTGATCCCCAAACCAGGAAAAGACCCAAAAAGAAAAAAAAAAAAGTATAGATCAATATCACTAATGAATATTGATGCAAAAATATTCAATAAGATTCTAACACACAGTATCCAGCAACACATCAAACAAATTATACATTATGACCAAGTTGGTTTTATCCCAGGGTCTCAAGGCTGGTTCAATATACATAAATCTATAAATACAATTCAGCACATAAACAAATTAAAAAACAAAGACCATATGATTCTCTCAATTGATGCAGAAAAAGCTTTTGATAATATTCAGCATCCCTTCATGATCAGAACACTTAAGAAAGGGTCATTTCTTAAACTAATAGAGGCCATCTACAGCAACCCACAGCCAATATCGTATTGAATGGAGTTAAATTGGAATTATTTCCACTCAGATCAGGAACCTGGCAAAGTTGACCATTGTCTCCACTGCTCTTTAACATTGTAATAAAAGTTTAAGCCAACACAATTAAGGAAGAAAAGGCGATCAAGGGTATCCATATAGGGACAGAAGAGATCAAACTTTCACTCTTTGCAGATGATATGATTGTATATCTGGAAAACACCAGGCATTCTACTACAAAAGTCTTAGAAGTGATGAAGAAATACAGCAGCATCTCAATTACAAA
>CAUYPK010112108.1:0-39334 GCA_963574355.1 Loris lydekkerianus
ACTGCCTCTACCTAGATACAGCCAATGTGGTACCATGCTACTGGCCCGACCCTGTCACTCACCTCTTCCCCCGCCTTCTTTCCCTGCCCCTTCTCCACAATAAAAAAATTAATAAATTCAAAAAAAAAAAAAATAAATAAAAATAAATAAATAAATAAATAAAAAAAAAAAATTACACTAATGAGGACAATAATAATGGCTTAAGTCTTTTCAGATTCAATACAATTGAAGAATGGGGCATGGTATCTCAGGCCTGTAATCTGTGCTGCTCTAGAGGCTCAGGCCAGAGGATCGCTTGAGGCCAGGAGTTTCAGACCAATCTGGGCAACACAGGAAGACCCTGTCTCAAAAAGCAAATCAGCTGGGTGTGGAGGATCACTGGAGCCCAGGAGTTTGAGCCTGCAGTGAGCTATGATGATGCCACTGCACTCTGGCCTAGGCAACAGAGCAGAACCGTGTCTCCAAAATAAAAATAAAGGAAAAGAAAAGAAAGAAGAAAATGCAAGGAAACAATTATATAACACTCACTCACTACCTCTTTATACAATACAGGTCCAACAGTAGCATTTATGTAGCAACAGACAGAAACTGAACCTACTTTGTAATGTCAGGATCTTGGTACCCTTGTCTACCCCTCACTGCTCCACACTCCCAGTCATTCAATTGGCCAATGGAACAGTTTAGATGTCCACTACTGAAAAAGTCAAGAAGTACCCTTTTCTTGGGGCGGCACCCATGGCTCAGTGAGTAGGGCACCAGCCCCATACACTGAGGGTGGCAGGTTCAAACCCGGCCCCAGCTGAACTGCAACAAAAAAATAACCGGATGTTGTGGCAGGTGCCTGTAGTCCCAGCTACTCGGGAGGCTGAGGCAAGAAAATCACCTAAGCCCAAGAGGTTGCTGTGAGCTGTAACGCCAATGCACTCTACCAAGGGTAATAAAGTGAGACTCTGCCGCTACAAAAAAAAAAAAAAAAAATCAAGAAGTGCTCTTTTCTTCACTAGTGAATAACAAGATACATAAATGCCTGAGGCTTGAGCCCAAGAGTTTGAGGTTGCTGTGAGCTATGATGGTAAAGCAGTCTACAGAGGGTAACAAAGTGAGATTCTGTCTCAATAAAAAAAATTACTTTCATTTACTAAGTCAGTTTAATCACATGGCAGGATAAAGAACAAGTGCCTTCCTTCCCTTTTCATCTTATTAGAATTGTGTGAAGAAAGGTTGGACTAAAAATTGAACTTTAGTTTGTAATGTTTGGAATAGAAACTATTTCAAAGCAAATCCATGCCATTTTTCACTTTTATCCTCCCCCTTGCTCTACTCATCCACCTGGCAGAGCTTATCTTTCACGAATTAACTCAAGTAAATCTATATGAACTTTAAGAAAAAAATACCATAGACAGAAGTAAAGTAAGTCATTTATTTACAGAGTCCGTTTTACCGTGTTCACAGAAAAAAGCTACATTACCTATATATATATGAGAATGGTTTATAAATCACAGAAGTCTGTGGGCAGGGATGAAGGGCAATGTTCACCTGTTACTGACTTACGCAAGCATACCCTCTGCCAATACTGCTGACTTCCCTTTCTTTCCGGTTTTGCCCATAACCCAGACTAGAGTGCAGTACAGTAATGGGATCATAGTTCACTGTAACCTCAAACTACTGGGCTCCAGGGATCCCGCCTCAGCCTCCCAAGAGCTGGAATTACAGCTACCAGTTACCAAGCCCAGAGCTTTCCAGTTTTAATAAATATTTTCCCCCAAATGAACTGGCTGACACTGCTACTCCTAAATTTAAATGAGAATTGCTTTGAATCAACATTAGGAATGAATAAAAAGTACTTCCTATGTTAAAGAAATTAAGCCAGTCATAATTCCTAATTTTATTTTGTTTTTTGTTTTTACTCAGATTTGAAAAGCTAATTTTCTCAAACTATTTTTCAGTATCCATGGATATGATCATTTTTCTCTTTTCTACTTTTTAAAATCTTGGTGTTGGGCAGCGCCTGTGGCTCAAAGGAGTAGGGCGCAGGCCCCATACGCTGGAAGTGGCAGGTTCAAACCCAGCCCCAGCCAAGAACTGCAAAAAATAAATAAATAAATAATAAAATAAAATCTTGGTGTTTAGTATTTCCTGATACTCATCTCTTCATACATTCCTGGATATAAGAAAAGCAACTTGGTTGGTATGTATTAGCCATTTAATGTCTTCCTAAATTAGTCCTACTAATATAGCTGGGATTTTTGTATTTTCACAATGGTCTGGACTACATGGAGTTTTCTTTTTCTGTGCTCAATCAGGTTTGGTATCAATATATATGTTTTAAAACATAATTCAGAAAATGTTTTTTTCCATGTTATTGAACAATGTAAAAAGCACATCAGTGATTTTGTTCCATAGAAAGTTGCCCGGTTCCAGTAGGGCTATTTTGTGTAGTAGCTCAGGTTTTCTTTTCTTTTTTTTTTTTTTTTTGAGACAGAGTCTCACTATGTTACTGTTGGTAGAGTACCATGATGTCACAGCTCACAGCAACCTCAAACTTTTAGGCTTAAGCAATTCTCTTGCCTCAAGTAGCTGGGACTACCAGGGCCTACCACAACACTAGTTATTTTTTGTTGCAGTTGTCCTTGTTGTTTAGGTGGCCCGGGCCAGGTTCAAACCTGCCAGTCTCAGTGCATGTGGCTGACGCTGTAACCACTACCTTATAGGTGCCAAGCCAGTAGTTCAGGTTTTCAAATTTATCTGCATACAATTTCGCAGGGTGACCTCCTCTATTTATTTTGTTTTTTTATTGAGACAAAGTCTCACTTTGTCGCCCACAGTAGAGTACTGTAGTGTCATAGCTCACAGAAACCTCAAACTCTTGGGCTTAAGTGATTCTCTTGCATCAGCCTCCCAAGTAGCTGAGACTATAGGCGCCTACCACAATGCCTGGCTACTTTTGTTATTGTTGTTGTTATAGTTGTCATTTTTGTTTTAGCTAGCATGGGCAGGGTTCAAACCTGCCAGCCTTGGTGTATGTGGCCAGCGCCCTACCCACTGAGCTATGGGGCACCGCCCTGTTTAGTATTTTTAAAACCAGCTGCAAGGCCGGGCGTGGTGGCTCACGCCTATAGTCCCAGAGCTGTGGGAGGCCGAGGCAGGTGGATTGCCTGAGCTCAGAGGTTCGAGACCAGTATGAGCAGGAGTGAGCCTGAGTGAAACCCCATCTCTACTAACATCAAAAAAAAAAAAAAAAAAAAAAGCCGGACTTGTAGCGGGTATCTGTAATCCCAGCTACTGGGGAGGCAAAAGGAAACAGAATCCCCAACGGAAGAACAGTAAAAAAAAAGAAAAGAAAACAAACAAACAAACAACAACAACAAAAAGTCAAACAAGAATGAACAAGCAAGCTGAAATTAAAAATAAAAATAGGGTGGCGCCTGTGGCTCAGTGAGTAGGGCACCGCCCCATATGCTGAGGGTGGCAGGTTCAAACCCAGCCCTGGCCAAACTGCAACAAATAGCCAGGTGTTGTGGTGGGCGCCTATAGTCCCAGCTGCTTGGGAGGCTGAGGTAAGATATAATCGCCTAAGCCCAAAAGTTACAGGTTGCTGTGAGCCGTGTGACATCATGGCACTCTACCCAAGGGAGGTACAGTGAGACTTTGTCTCTACAAAAAAAAATGTAAAAAAAAAAAATAAAATAAAATACATAAAATAAAACCAGCTGCAAAACAAGAAAAGTTCTTTGATTTATAGTACCTCCATTTACCTGTATTCTAATTTATCAATTTCTGCTCTTATCACTAATACTTTATTTTAATAATACTTTGATATACTATTATTATACGTATATATTATACACGTAATACATATCATCATAATTTACCATCTCCAATAATACTGCTTTCTTTCCATTTAATTTTTTTCTACCTCTTGGGTTGAATTCTTTTATTTTCAGCTCAGCGCCTGTAGCTCAAGCAGCCAGGGCACCAGCACACATACACCAGAGCTGGCAGGTTTCAATCCAGCCCAGGTCTGCTGAACGACAATGACAACTACAACCAAAAAAATGGCCAGGTGTTGTGGCTGGCACATGTGGTCCCAGCTACTTGGGAGGCTGAGGTAAGAGAAATCACTCAAGCCCAAGAGTATGAGGTTGCTGTGAGCTGTGATGCCACACCACTCTATCCAGGGTGACAGCTTGAGGTTCTGTCTAAAAAAAAAAAATAATAATTTTTTAATTTTCATTCTTTCCCCGCTTAGTCATTTATTTACATCTATGACTTTTCCTCTACTTTAGTCCTACGCCACAGATCCTAATACACAGAATTCTGAATACTTTCTAGTTCATTTGGATTTGATTTTTAAATATCTCCTTTGACCCAAGATTTATTTATTTTTGGATGGTACCATTTCATTTTTCTTTATTTAAATTCTAGTTATTAGGTCAGATACAGCGGCTCACACCTGTAATCATGGCACTGGGAGGCCAAGGTAGGAGGATCCCTTGAGCTCAGGAGTTCAAGACCAGTCTAAGAAAGACAGACACCCTGTCTCTACTAAAAATAGAAAAATTAGCAGTGGTGGGCTCCTATAGTACCAGCTACTTGGAAGGCTGAAGAAGGAGGATCTCTTAAACCCAGGAGTTTAAGGTTGCTGTAAGCTATGATGCCATGACACCCTAGCCTGGGCAACAGAGTGAGAGTCAGTCTCAGTCAATCAATCAATCAATCATTCAATCAATCAATAAAAATTCTTGCTAAGGGTTGCTGCCTGTGGCTCAGTGGGTAGAGCGCCAGTCCCACATACCAAGGGTTGAGCCCAACCCCAGCCAAACTGCAACAAAAAAAATAGCCGCACGTTGTGGTAGGCGCCTGTAGTCCCAGCTATTCGAGAGGCTGAGGCAGGAGAATTGCCTAAGCCCAGGAGTTGAAGGTTGCTGTGAGCTGTGATGCCACAGCACTCTACTGAGAGTGATAAAGTAAGACTCTGTCTCTACAAAAAAAAAAAAATTCTTGTTAAGAAGAAACAGCATAATCTGCATATACCTCTGCCTTTTGTATTTGGCTAATATTTCCTTGGGGCCTAATAGGTATTCTGGAAAAAATATTCATTATTTCTACAATATCTTGTTATTCCATATATAAAGCTATTTAAGTCCCTCTGTCATTATTTTGTTTGTTCTGTCAAAGGTTGGAAAAGCTAAATCAAATTCCCTATGACAATCTGATTTCTGTTTCTCCATATAATCTTTATTGCTACACATTTTAGCACTATAGTATTTAGTATAACAGAAGCATGACCATTAGACTGTCAGTCTTTATCATTAAGAATTCATAATACTGAAATATATGGGTCAGGAAAAAAAAAATTCAACTCAGCCAGGCACAGCATAGCTCATATTTGTAACCTTAGCTTTGGGAAGTTGAGGCAGGAGGTTCATTTGCCTGTAGGAGTTTGAAAACAGCCTGGACAACAGAGCAAGATCCCATTATAGTCCCAGGTACTTGGGAGGCTGAGGCAAGAGGATCACTTAGTGCAGGAGCCCAAACTTGTAGTTAGCCATGATCACATTACTGTACTCCAGCCTAGGTGACAGAGCGACACTCTCTTACATTTTTTAATTCACCTGATGCATTGTATCTTTTTTCTCCTTAAATATGGAATGCTTCACAAATTTGCCTGTCATCCTTGCACAAGGGCTATGCCAATCTTTGTATCATTCCAACTTTAGTATATGTGCTGCTAAAGCAAGCACTATTTTATCTTCAATTCAATCTTGTCTGACACAAATATTGTCCACACTTTCACTCTCAACTTTTCTGAGGCACTATATATCATTGGTCAGCCAATTATTTCTTACAGGATGAATGTGACCCACTGCAGTTTTTATAAATAAAGTTTTATTGGAATGCAGCCATCCTCATTCATTTACACACTTTTGGGGGGAGGGGGAGACAGAGTCTTATTATGTTGCCCTTGGTAGAATGCCGTGGCATCATACCTCACAGCAACCTTAAACTCTTGGGTTTAAGCAATTTTCTTGCCTCAAATCTCCCAAGTAGCTGGGACTACAGGCGCCCGCCACAATACCGGGCTATTTTTTGTTGCAGTTGTCATTGTTGTTTTAGCAGGCCTGGGCCAGGTGCAAACCCTCCAGCCTTGGTGTATGTGGCCGGCGCCCCACCCACTGAGCTAAGGACACTGAGCCATTTACACACTTATTGTCCATGGCTCCTTTTGTGCTGTAACAGCGGAGTTCAGTCGCTGTGACAGAGATCATATGCCCACAAAGCCTAAAATATTTACTAAAATATTATTTGCTTTCCCCATAAGCAACCTGCAGTGATGTATGAAAATGGTTTGCTATTCATTTGTCCCAGAAAAATCCCACAAGATCATAAATCAAGAAGTTCAAATCTTGTTCACTTTAAGAACACCTGTGAAACTGCCCAGACCATAGGGTACACATATACAAAAAGTCAGAGTGGCTCAGCGCCTGTAGCTCAGCAACTAGGGCACCAGCCACATACACCAGGGCTGGCAGGGCTGGAACCTGCCAAATAACGACAACTACAAAAAAAAAAAAAAAAAAAAAAAAAAGCTGGGCTTTGTGACAGGAACCTGTAGTCCCAGCAACTGAGGAGACTGAGGCAAGAGAATCGCTTAAGCCCAAGAGCAGTGGTTCTCAACTTGTGGGTTGAGACCCCTTTGTAACAATGAAAATACATCCTGCATATCAGATGTTTACATTATGATTCATAACAGTAGCGAAATTACAGTTCTGAAGTAGCAACGAAAATAATTTTATGGTTGGGGGTCACCACAACATGAGGATCTATATTAAAGGGTCATAGCATTAGGAGGCATTAGGAAGGTTGAGAACCACTGCCCAAGAGTTTCAGGTTGCCGTGAACTGTGATGTTACAGCACTCTATTGAAGGCAATATAGTAAGACTCTGTCTAAAAAAAATGTCACTGAGTATCTGAAAAATCTTACTTTACACAAACAATGTGTTCTATTTCAACATTACAATGGGAGACCTGGTAGGTATGCCCAGGCCAAAGAGTGGGGCTGGATAAAAAGGGTGTTGCATTTTTGTACACAACTAATAATGCAGAGAGTAATACTGAACTCTCTTAAGGGTTTAGATGTAGGTTCTTTGGTCATTGAGCATATTGAGGTGAACAAGCACCCAAGATGCACTGTCCTACTTACAGAGTTCATGGTTAGCTTAACGCATGCATGAGCTCCCCTACCACATGGAGATGATCCTAACTGAAAAGGAACAAACTTCTAAAAACCAGAGAAGGTAGCATAGAAGAAAGATATCCCAGAAGACACCGAAGAACAAAAACTCAGGGCAGTGCCTGTGGCTCAGTGAGTAGGGTGCTGGCCCCATTTACCGAGGGTGGTGGGTTCAAACCCAGCCCCAGCCAAACTGCAACAAAAAAATAGTCGGGCATTGTGGTGGGCGCCTGTAGTCCCAGCTACTTGGAAGGTTGAGGCAAGAGAATCACCTAAGCCCAAGAGCTGGAGGTTGCTGTGAGCTGTGATACTACAGCTCTCTACCAAGGGTGACAAAGTAAAACCCTGTCTCTTAAAAAAAAAAAAAGTAAAAAAAAGAACAAAAACTCACAGCACAAGAATTGATTCAGTATAAAATAAATGAAATAAAAGTAAAAAATATTATTTTTTAGATGTAACTCTTACAGGGTTTTTGTTCCAATCTTAGTCATATTTTTTAATAAATGAATTTATTCAATTTACAATTTTTTTGATAGGTTATTTCTTGCATTATTTTACTTCTATCTTTTTATTACATATTTTATTACACATTTCACTATGTAACAGCATAAAAACAATATGGGTTTCAACTGTGCAGTTTCAACTACTTCTATACGGCTTCTCCCTTCTACCCCTGCCACTCTTGAAACAGCAAAACCAAACTTCTCTTCCTCCTCTTCCATCTACTCAACAGGAAGGGAAGGATGGAGACATCTGGATGATTCACTTCCAATTAATGCATAGTAAATATGTCTTGTCTTCCTTATGATTTTTTTTAATAACATTTTTCTTCTCCCTAGCTTACTTTATTGTAAGAATACACTATATAATATAATTAACATACAAACCATGTGTTAACTGTTTATGTTACCAGTAAAGCTTCTGATCATTTATTACTTAAAATTTTTTTTTTTTTTTTTTTTTTTTTTGAGACAGAATCTCACTTTGTTGCTCCCAGTAGAGTACGAAATCACAGCTCACAGCAACCTCAAACTCTTGGGCTTAAGCAATTCTCTTACCTCAGCCTCCTGAGTAGCTGGGACTACAGGAGCCTACTACAACGCCGGGCTGTTTTTAGAGACCAGGTCTTGCTCTTGCTCAGGTTATTCTCAAACCAGGCAATCCGCCAGCTTCGGCTTCCCAAGTGCTGGGATTACAGGCATGAGCCACCATGCCCAGCCAAGTACTAAAGTTTTAAGGAAATCAAAAATATACACAGATTTTCAACTGCATGGAGAGTTGACACCCCTCAGCCTCACATTGTTATAGGATCAATTGCAGCCTGCTTTCTTAGAATATTTATTTATGGTCCCTCTCCTTTTAATGACATTTTTTTACTTCACACTAAGAAAACAAGTACACTTAGCATTATCACAATTAATCTTGCTATGAATGATGAGAAAATTTTTCATACTTGTAACTACCTACCCATCCTCAGATCTTGTTATTGTTTTTACATTGCCATACTTTAAAAGATTTTGGGCCGGGCATGGTGGCTCACACCTGTAATCCAGCACTTAGGAGGCTGAGGCGGGTGGATTGCTTAAGCTGACAGGTTTGAGACCAGCCTGAGCCAGAGCGAGACCTTGTCTCTAAAAAATAACCGGTGTTGTAGCAGTCGTCTATACACTTGAGCCCAAGAGTTTGTGGTTGCTGTGAGCTATGATCGCATGCCATTCTACCAAGGGTGACAAAGTGAGACTCAAAAAAATGAAAAAGTAAAAGATTTTTTGTGGCAGGCGCCTGCAGTCCTAGCTACTCGGGAGACTGAGACAAGAGAATCGCCTAAGTCCAGGAGTTGGAGGTTGCTGTGAGCTGTGGGATGCCACAGCACTCTACCGAGGGCAATAAAGTGAGACTCTGCCTCTAAAAAAATAAAAAATACAAAAATAAAAGATTTTAACTTGGCCCGGGGCCCGCAGCACAGTTGTTAGGGTGTCAGCCACATACACCGAGGCTGGTGGGTTCAAGCCTGGCCCAGGCCAGCTAAACAATGACAACTGCAACCAAAAAATAGCTGGGTGTTGTGGTGGGTGCCTGTAGTCCCAGCTGCTTGGGAGGCTGAGGCAAGAGAATCACTTAAGCCCAAGAGTTGGAGGTTGCTGTGAGCTGTAATACCTGTGAGCACTCTACCAAGGGTGACAAGGTAAGACTCTGTCTCAAAAAAAAAAAAGATTTTAACTTTAGTTCTACATTAAATTTGTTGTGCTACTCATTAATCCTTTAACTTAGTTTTCCATTCATCTTTTGATTTAATAATTTAAAACATAAGCTATTTCACATAGCTCACTGTAGCTTCTAACTCCCGGGCACAATCAATCCTTCCACCTCAGATTCCCAAGTTCCTGGGACCACAGACAGGAGTCATCATACCCAAACATTTTTTTAATTTTGGCACAAATTTCTCAAGCTTGCCTCAATTATCCTGTTACAGTGTTATAAGTGCTGCTTTGAAAGTGACCTTCATTTCTATAATGACTATGTTTTTCTCTTATTTTGGACCCTGGTTCCATCAGCTCATTCTTACTTCCTTCTGTTATCATTTATTCTTGAGCTTTAGGATTTTATCTTTAAACTCCTGTTTCAAAGAACCTGCCTCACCTTCCAGCAAACGGAATTATTTGTTCATTTTTCCCTGTGGCTTGACTCCAAGCTGGACTAGTTTCCCTAAATCACAGGGGCACAGATGGCATAAATTTTAAGGGGATAATTTAGGCTTTATTACTCTTCAGTTGATCAAGACGAGGAGCTGTGATGCTGCTTACCGCCAGTTTCTCCACTCTGAAATTCTTGCAAAAATAGCAATACACAGTTTGTAATTGACGCCCGACCTCTCTTGCCACTCAGGAAGTCAAAATGCATCCCCAACTGTGCCCATACAAGCATAGGGTTATTGGTTTGGTCCTCAGGGTGTATCACCGTCTTGAGAAAGAACTGCTTCTCTGACGCTTTCTATAGGAAATCAGCCTCTCTAGGAACTCTCTTCCCCTAACGAAATTTTCACTGTGCTTGTAGTGTTAAGTCATACGTTCTGATTACAAGGTTATGGCAGTTGTCCAAGATTTTAGTTTCTTTTTTTTTTTTGAGACAGAGTCTCACTTTGTCGCTCTCCATATAGTGCCTTAGTGTCATAGCTCACACCAACCTCAAAACTCTTGGGCTCAAGCGATTCTCTTGCCTCAGCCTCCCAAGTAGCTGGGACTATTGGCACCTGCCACAAATGCTGGTTATTTTTAGAGACAAGGTCTTGCTCTGGCTCAGGCTGGGTTTTGAACCCATGAGCAATCCACCTCCCTTGGCTTCCCAGAGTGCTAGGATTGCAGGCATGAGCCACCACGCCCAGCCTCTGGAGTTTCTTTTCTGTTTCTCAGTCTCCTTATTTATTTATTTACTTATTTACTTGAGACAAAGTGTCAAGCTATCACCCTGGGTAGAGTGCTGTGACACCACAGCTCACAGCAACCTCCATTTTGGGCTCAAGCTATCCTCTTGCCTCAGTTTTTCTATTTCTAGTAAAGACAGGGTCTTGTTCTTGCTCAGGCTGGTCTTGAACTCATGAGCTAAAATGATCCACCTGCAGGTGGCGCCTGTGGCTCAAAGGAGTAGGGCGCTGGCCCCATATACTGGAGGTGGCGGGTTCAAACCCAGCCCAGGCCAAAAACTGCAAAAAAAAAAAATCCACCTGCCTCAGCCTCCCAGAGTGCTAGGATTACAGGTGTAAGCAACCATGTGCCTGGCCTGCATTCTCCCTATATTTTTAGCTGGTTTAGAGGAGGAATAGAAACATCAGTATTCTGCCATCATTAGCCAAAGTATCTTTTAAAATTCTGAATAGTAAATTATTGCATAATATAATCTAAACCATAAAATATATTTTGTATGCAATTTTTTTTTTTTTTTTTTTTGGAGACAGATTGTCATTCTTCAACCCAGGCTAGAATATCATGGCATCAGCCCAGCTAACAGCAACCTCAAATTCCTGGGTTCATGCCATCCTCCTGCCTCAGCCTCCTGAGTCACTGGACTATGACTATAGGTGCTCCCTAATTTTTCTGTTTTTAGTTGAGACGGGGTCCGGCTCTTGCTTAGCCTGGTCTCCAACTCTTCAGCTCAAACAATCCACCTCTAGGAGGCTGAGGATTACAGGCATGAGCCATAGCACCCAGCCTCCCTATGCAATTTTTTACAGCAAATACATTACTTTTATAATTACTGTTTATTTTAAAGAATCAACAAGCTATTAAAGAAGTTGCTAAACTTGATTCATTTCCTTTCACCATGTCAAATTCATGTAATTCTAGCTTTAATGGCAATTATTTACTACACTTATGAAAAGTCCATCACTTTCCCAGCAGCTGTGGAAACAATCTATGAGATAAAATGCATTCAAAAAGAAAGAAAGAGGGCAGCACCCAAAGCTCAGTGGGTAGTAGGGTGCTAGCCACATACACGGAGGCTGGAGGGTTTGAACCCGGTCCGGGCCAGCTAAAACAACAATGACAACTGCAACAAAAAAACCGGCTGGGCGTTGTGGTAGGTGCCTGTAGTCTCAGTTATTTGGGGGTCTAAGGCAAGAGAATCACCTAAGCCCAGGAGTTGGAGGTTGCTGTGAGCTGTGACGTTACTGCACTCTACCAAGGGCGACAAAGTGAGCCTCTGTCTCTACAAGAAAAAAAAAGTTCCCAGACTAAAAAATAAATAAATAAATAATACAATGTAGTCATCCACACATGCAGACTTCTAAAGGCTCAGCTAGTTACGTGCCTCTCTTCCCTTTTGGGGTACTCAGGACATTCCACTTTTTTTTTTTTTTGAAGACAGTCTCACTTTGTTGCCCTAGGTAGAGTGCCCCGTAGCTTCATCATAGCTCACTGCAACCTCAAACTTTTAGGCTCAAGTGATCCTCCTGCCTCAGCTTATTAAGTAGCTGGAAATATAGGCACCCACTACAATGCCCAGATAGTTTTTCTATTTCTGATGGAGATGGGGTCTCACTCTTGCTCAAGCTGGTCTCAAACTCCTGAGCTCAAGCAATCCACCCTCCTCAGCCTCTCAGAGTGCTAGGATTACAGGTGTGAGCCACTGCGCCTGGCAGGTTTTTCTACGTTTAGTAAAGACAGAGTCCCGCTCTTGTGCTCCTGTTCAGGCTGGTCTCAAATTCCTGAACTCAAGCAATCCACGTGCCTCAGGCTCCCAAAGTGCTAGAATTATAGGCCTCAGCTACCAAGCCCAGACTCAAATCTTTATTTTAAAAGTTCAATCTAATCTTCATACTTACTTTTTTTTTGAGACAGAGTCTCACTTTGTCGTCCTCCATAGTGTCATAGCTCACAGCAACCTCCAACTCTTGGGCTTAAGTGATTCTCTTGCCTCAGCCTCCCAAGTAGCTGAGACTACAGACACATCGCCCGACTATTTTTTTGTTGCAGTTGTCACTGTTGTTTAGCTGACCTGGGCAGGGTTCGAACCTACCACCCTTGGTATATATAGCTGGCGCCATGGGCGCCAAGCCTATACTTACATTTCTAATGGTCTGACATAGTCAAACTCGCTTTATATACCATACAAGAAAAGAATAATAGAGGAAAATAGCCTTCTGCTTTGAAATCTTTCTTCTTATTATTTATTTTATTTTATTTTTTCAGAGACTGGGTTTTGTTACTTGTCCAGACTGGTCTAGAACTCTCTGGGCTTAAGCAATCCTCATGCCTCAGCCTCAAGTTTATTATTACTTTAATATCAAAAATCACTTTGTCTGCTGGGCTACGAGCACAGGCCACATGCACCGGTGCTGGTGGGTTCAAACCCAGCCCGGGCATACTAAACAAAAAAAAAAAAAACTAGCCAGGTGTTGTGGCGGGCACCTGTAGTCCCAAGCTACTAGGGTGGCTGAGGCAAGAGAATCTCTTAAGCCCAGGAGTTTGAAGTTGCTGTGAGCTACGACGCCACAGAACCCACCTGGGGCGACAAAGGAAGACTTAGACTCTGTCTCAATTAAAAAAAAAAATCACTTTGTCTATAAACTAGACACAACTATTCATCTGTTCTTTATATTAATAGGTTTATCCTGTTTTAAATGAAGATGAAATAATGACAAAAGCACTACACTAGTTCTCAGGGGAAAAAGCCTATATATGTTTTTCCCATTCTATTTTTTTTTTAGAGACAGAGTCTCACTTTGTCGCCCTTGGTAGAGTGCTGTGACATCACAGCTCACAGCCCTCCAGCTCTTGGGTTTAGGTGATTCTCTTGCCTCTGCCTCCCAAGTAGCTAGGACTATAGTACCCACCACAATACCTGGCTTTTTTTTTGTTGCAGCTTGGCTGGGGCCAGGTATATGGCCTTGGTATATGGGCCAATGCCCTACCCACTGAGCCACAGGCACTGCCCCCTTTTTTTCATTTTTTACCGTGAGACTTGCACAACTGTAGTACTTTCTCTACCTTTACTTCACAAAAGGTGAAGTTCACGTCACCTTCATTCTTTGGCATAAAGTACAAGATGCAAAGAAAGTAAACATGTAACATATAAAGTTCACACCATCTTAATTAAATGCCTTTTAAACCCAAATATTTAAATACTATCACATTTTCTAATCCATGAAAACAAAAAGCTAAAACTAAGCTGTACCTTTTAACACATGATAAATATCACTTAAAAAAGGAAAAAAGCTTAGGCAGACTAAATTTATTAACAGCTCTAGCAGCTATCACTTTCTGCTGTAGAGACTACTTGCTTAGAACATAAACAGATCTATGTTCCCTTAAAGGAGAGAATACAGATAATTAAGCACTTTAGAGCATCTTTTTTTTGGGGGGAGACAGAGTCTCACTTGGTTACCCTTAGTAGAGAGCCATGGTATGGTGTCAGAGCTCACAGCAACCTCAACTCTTGGGCTTAAGCAATTCTCTTGCCTCAGCCTCCCAAGTAACTGGGACTACAGGCACCTGCCACAATGCCCAGTTATTTTTTTAGAGACGGGTCTCGCTCTGGCTCAGGCTGGTCTCAACCCGTGAACTTAGGCACTCCACCCACCTTGGCCTCCCAAATGCTGGATTACAGGCGAAAACACAGTCTTATTACAGGAAAACAGAAATATTAGTAACTATTATTGAGAATAGACAATATTCAAGTCCCACAGAAAGAATACTTCAACAGCAAACATATCCAAATACTAGAATTCAAGAGTACAAAATACAGTTAGGTCTTTAAGAAAAAAAATTCTCCTTGATATTATACATTAAGTTTAACTGGAAAACAAAACATTTCCATGATTTCTTTCTTGTCCTGCACATAGAAAAATAAAGACATTAGCAAGGAGAAAAGAAAGATAAGCTTTTAACGAAAGCAGCCAAAGATCCTTCAGTCTTCCAATAAATACAATTTGACAAAAATATGAACAACACTCTCTTTGGGACTCCCACTGTCACCTCCATGTGGAGTCTCTGTCATTACTGTTCTTTTGATTTTCTTGTTCCAGAAGCATGTTCGTTTCACTGCCACACCACTTTTCCCTAATTGCCATATGTAAATTCATATCCTACCACTTTTTAAAAAAGTCTTGACCTACAACATACCTTACAATTTTTTTAAACTAGCTTAAACCTACTAAATTCTCAGAATGTTAGATTCCTAATATATTTCATGGAAACAAAAATACTTATCCCAGGAAAGGCTACTGTTCAAATCATATTTAGAATCTCATACCTTAAAGTCTTAAAACTGTTTTTAATATCTCCAGCATGTAGTGAATTAAAAAAAAAATTAAAATAAATGGGCAGTGACTGTGGCTCAAAGAGCAGAGCGCCAGCCCCATATACCAGAGGTGGTGAGTTCAAACCTGGCCCCAGCCAAAAACTGCAAAAAAATAAAAATAATAATAGAAAAAAATGGGAGGTACCTGTGGCTCAATGGGTAGGACCCAGGCTCCATTTACTAAGGGTGGCAGGTTTGAACCAGGTCCAGGCCAAATTGCAACAAAAAAATAGCCAGGTGTTGTAGCAGGTACCTGTAAGTCCCAGGTACTTGGGAAGCTGAGGTAAGAGAATCGCCTAAGCCCAAAAGGTGGAGGTTGCTGTGAGCTGTGAGGCCACATGACACTACCAAGGGCAATAAAAGAAGACTCTGTCTCTAAAAAAAAAAAGAAGAAAAATTTTAGCTCAGCACCTGTAGCTCAGTGGTCTGGGTGCCAACCACATAACTGGGGCTGGCAGGTTCAATCCTGGCCAAGACCTGCTTAACAACAATGACAACCACAACAAAAAAATAGCTGGGCATTGTGGTAGTCACCTGTAGTCCCAGCTACTTGGGAGGCTGAGGCAAGAGAATGGCTTACATCCAAGAGTTTGAGGTTGCTGTGATCTGTGATGCCAAGGAACTCTACTGAGGGCGACATAAAGAGACCGTCTCAAACAACCAAAAAAACAAAAAACAAAAAAAAGAAAAAAAATTTCCACCATGTTAAGTCCCTTTAAAATTAGTTTTATGATAATTCAACTTGATGGAGTACAAAAATGTAATAAGACACTAAACAGACTATAGTGATTTTAAAAACCTAACGTCCACATTATCAATGTAAAAAGTAGTAAAATTAGACTGAGAAACAATGAAAATCTACCAATTGACATGATTGGAATAAAAAGATTCAGAAAATTGCTTATCGTCCAAAAATGTAAACAATATTCATTATAATTAAATTTCAGACTACAATATTTTAGAATATGATTATTGAGGTCTATTATGTGTCAAATACTGTGCTCAAATAACATTGTATAAGTTTGCATTACAAATTTAAATTGCCTTTACACTCAACCTCTGGGTCACAACCCATAGGAACTAAAGGGAGGGCCCCGCGTCAGGAAGGTTGAGAATCACTGCACTAGTTCCCTACTGATTTATCAGAAAGGTAAGGATAGTTTATGAAGCAGTGGAGAATACTCTGGTAGGTATCAGAAATACGACTCAGGCCTGTAATCCTGGCACTGTGAGAGCCCAAGGCGGGTGGATTGCCTGAGCTTATGGGTTCCAGACCGGCATGAGCGAGAGCAAAAACAAGAGCAAGACCCCATCTCCAAAAACAGCCCAGCATTGTGGCAGGTTCCTGTAGTCCCAGCTACTTGGGAGGCTGAGGCAAGAGAATTGCTTGAGCCCAAGAGTTTGAGGTTGCTGTGAGCTGTGAGGCAACAAAGTGAGACTCTGTCTCAAAAAAAAAAAAGAAAGAAAGAAAGAAAGAAAAAAAAGAAAAGAAAAGAAAAGAAAAGAAAAGAAAAGAAAAGAAAAGAAAAGAAAAGAAAAGAAAAGAAAAGAAAAAAGAAAAGAAAAAGAAATGGAGCTCAAATCTGGTTCCATTAATCACTAGGTGTATGACCTTCGGCATGTTACTCTGCTTTAGTTTTCTCATCTGCAAAGGAAAATTATAATTGTATGTACCTCGCTGAGTTGCTTAAAAGAATTAAATTAGGTATTTCATGAACTGTGTTTAGCATGGTAGCCACAGCGCATAGTAATCACTTAATGTTAACTACTATTAGAAGCAGAAAGTAGTAGCATATTAGTCTTATCATTTTAATCTAGTGTCTGTAGAGCTAAAATGCACTTTCTAGCTGCTAGTGGTTTTCTGAGAGGTACACTGTAATTCACCATTTATTCAGGTCCTCCCACCTTCTTCTGGATAGGGTTATAGAATCTACTGAGAATTGTTTCCTATAATCCATATTAAAAATCTATTATCGGGAGGTATGTGTGGCTCAGTAAGTAGGGCACCGGCCCTGGCCAAACTGCAACAATAACAACAACAACAACAAAAACAACAACAAAATATATATATATATAGCCGGGCACTGTGGCAGGCACCTGTAGTCCCAGCTACTTGGGATGCTGAGGCAAGAGGATCGCCTAAGCCCAAGAGCTGAAGGTTGCTGTGAGCTATGACACCACACACTCTACTGAGAGTAAAGTCACTCTGTCTCTATAAAAAAAAAAAAAAAAAAAAAAAAAAATCTATTATCAAAAATATTGTCTACAATGCCAAATGCAGCAACTCATGCCTATAATCCTAGCACTCTTGGAAGCCAAAACAGGTAGACTTCTTGAGCTCAGGAGTTCTAAGAGTGAGACCCCATCTCTAAAAATAGCTGTAGTCCCAGCTACTTGGGAGGCTGAGATGAAAGGATTGCTCAAGCCTAAGAGTTTGAGGTTGCTGTGAGCTATGACACTACCGCACTCTACCCAGGGTGACTGAGACTCGTGTGGGGGGAAAAAAATTGTCTACATTCTATAGAGCACTTACATACTGATGTTCTTAAAATGTAAAATTCTAGAAGAATGAGCAGTATTTGATTAATGTTATCACAGCATTTATTAACTCCAGTTAATAATCCTTTACAACAAATGCTTTCTTAGTTCCTATCCATGTCAATCACTAGTTACAGAAACCCTACATTACAGGACCAAAGAAAGAAGAAAAACTAAGTTGTTGCTACACTCCTCAAAGTTCTTTTGTTCTGTGCGGTGCCTGTGGCTCAGTGGGTAGGGCACCAGCCCCATATACATACAGTGAGGGTGGAGGGTTCAAACCCAGCCCAGGCCAAACTGCAACAAAAAAATAGCTGGGTGTTGTGGCAGGAGCCTGTAGTCCCAGCTACTCGGGAGGCTGAGGCAAGAGAATCACCTAAGCCCAACAGCTGGAAGTTTGCTGTGAGCTGTGACGCCACAACACTCTACCAAGGGCGACAAAGTGAGACTCTGTCTCTACAAAAAATGGGATGGCACCTGTGGCTCAAAGGAGTAGAACACCGGCCCCATATCCCAGAGGTGGCAGGTTCAAACCCAGCCCCAGCCAAAAACTGCAAAAAAAAAAAAGTTCTTTTGTTCTAAGAATCTGAAACTTATGACCTCTTTGTTACTAAATTCCACATACTCTTTTCCATATTACTTGATTCCTCAATAGCTTTTGACACTACTGACTTTCTCTTTCTTGAAAATCTTTCCTTTCTGGCTGCTGAGTCAGTGGCTTCCTTTCTCCTGCCCTCACACTTCCATGTCTATGTCCCCCAAGATTCTTTTAGTCTTATTTTATAGGGGTGTAGAATGAAATGCCTAGGAATGCTGCAGAAGTGGACTAGGGGCATTCTCTGCCAAATTTTGTTCACCTATAGGCCAACTCAAATCATTGCCATCAAGTTGTTGTAATTAAATAAAAAAAAAAAAAAAAAAATCACAAAACAAAACAAAATTGCAGACCCAAGGCTTCCAGATCTTCTAAGTTTTCAAAAGAAAATAAAATTCCAAATTTCTCCATAAAAAATCTCCTAACTTTTTTTCATGTCAACAGCTCATTTGAACTTTGCTTTGGCTGGGCATGGCAGTTTATGCCTATAATCCTAGCACTTTGTGAGGCCAAGACAGGAGGATCACTTGAGGCCAGGAGTTGAAGACCAGCCTGAGCAACATAGCAAAAGCCAATCTCTACAAAAATAAAAATAAAAATGTAAACCTAAAAAAAAAATTCTTTTTTTAGAGACACAGTCTCACTCTCCCCTAAGCTGAAGTGTAATGGCATGATCATAGTTCAAACTGCTGGGCTCAAGCAATCCTCTGGCCTCAGCCTCCCAAGTAGTTGAGACTACAGATATGTCCCAACACCTGGCTAGTTTTTATTATTTTGTGGAGATGAGAGTCTGGCTATGTTGCCCAGGCTGGTCTTTGACACATGGCCTCAAGCAATCCTCCCACCTCAGCCTCCCAAAGTACCAGAATTATAGGCATGAGCCTAAACTTTGAAACATAAGAATGTATAATGCTGTCCAAGTTATTTTATAAATCTGTTTCCTAATCTATGAAAAAGCAGTGATAAAGTCACACATATAAACACAAAAAGCATGAGTTAAACAATTTCTACAGGCTTTTATCATAACTTTTACTCTGTAACTGCCCCAAGATGAGGTTATTAACCCAAATTTCAAGCCGAATGTACAAAATTATGAATGTGCATAAATGCATTTTTCTGGAGGAGTCCAAGACTAAGAACCACTGACTAAACCAAACTTACCTACTTCTTACCATTTCAGTCGCCATCTACTGAGTATATGAGGATGATTCCCACATCTATGCTGATCACCTTACCTCCTTCACCTGCCTCTGCCACCTCCAAACTCTCTTCAATCTCTTCTCAGTAGCTGCCTCACTAGTCTAACTCCAATCTTGTCCTTCCTTTATTCCATTTAGTACAACTCAAATCCTCTAAATACTAACTACAGCAGAACCTCCGTAGTTGATCACCTCCTTAAGTTGACCACGTCCTTAAGCTAACCAATTTTCACAGCCTGGACACGTACGTATCAGTACAGTAGGCCTAGTTCCTTATGTTGGCCATCTGTGTATGGTGACCAGTTTGTTATAGTACTTTCTGTGGTCAACTTAACAAAGGTTCTACTGTAATTTATTTAGCCAAAAACCTTCAGGGTCTGCTTATAAACTCTAAAAAAATCTAAACTCCTTATCCTGACACAGAAACTTCTCCAGACCTGCCAGGTTGGCCTATCCCTCTCACACTATTTCCCAGCTTCCCCAAAACCAGGGCCCTTCAGAACCACAATTTGCAACACAGGATACTCTTTTGTCTCAAGGTATTTATTCACACTTGGAGGTCCTACCTCCTGGAATTCCTGACTCCTCCCATTTATACAAGGCAGAAACATCCATAGCAAAACCCTCACTCTAAAGCCTGCCCTTAGGCCTGAATTGAAAAATAGGTTTCCTTCCTCTGGGCTTACCTATCCCTTAACATTCAAGTCCGCTTATATTTCCTCTCCAATAGAATGAAAACTCCTCAAGGGCAAAGAATGTGTCTTTGCATTGAAAGGATCAGGGCTATAATAAAGAAAGTAATCTGTTAAATGAATATACCAGCAGCACTGGCTAGGCAACTCCTACCATCGCCTCAGGTAAACACCAAGGTAAGCTGACCAAGGCCACTGACTACTCAGCTCCAACAAAACCAGGCAACACTATGTGAGTGGGCACTTCAGATACCTTGAAAAGCTTAAGGGAGAGACTAAGACAAACCCACCTCCTCCTTTGCCCAGAGGCATACTTACCACTCCTTTTTTTTTTTTTTTTTTTTGCTAACTCCCAGAATTCAACAACAAACTAGACTAACAGGAAGCTGCTGAAACTACAATTGTAATTTACATTTTTTTACTAGCACAAAAATACCTACCCCATGAAATTATTCTTTCTGTAATCAAATACTTGATGGAATTATTGACATATACTAAGTCAAGAACTCATTAAAAATTTACACCAAGAATACTAAAAATCTATAAAGGAAAATATTATTATATAAAGGTTATGTACCAGGAACCATTCTAAAGGCTTAATGAGCTAGGTGAGGCACTCATGCCTGTAATCCTAGTACTCTGGGAGGCCAACGCTGATGTGAGTGGATCATTTGAGCTCAAGAGTTTGAGATCAGCCTGAGCAAGAGAAAGACACCATCTCTACTAAAAATAGAAAAAACTAGCCAGGCATTGTGGCAGAAGATCCCATCTCTACTAAAAATAGAAAAAACTAGCCCGGCATTGTGGCAAATGCCGGTAGTCCCAGCTACTAGGGAGGCTGAGGCAAGGGCATCACTTGAGTCTAAGAGTTTGAGGTTGCTGTGAGCCATGCCACAGCACTTTACCTAGGGCAGAGTGAGACTCTTGTCATAGCAAACCTTTCACAGATGAAGAAAGCTGGGCCTTAACGAAATAAAGTAATTTAATTATCCAAGATCACATAGCTAGGATTCAAGCCCAGTTTGATTCCAGAGCCCAGCCTTTTAACCAGTACAAAACTACTGCTACATGGAAGATCCTAATCTTAGATTAATGCTGTACGCACATATACACTCTCACGAAATGAGAAAAGCAATACAGTAAAATGTTAACAACAGTTATCTCTTGAGGGGGATAAATAGGTCTACTTTCCAAATATAGCATGAGCATGTATTACTTTTATTTATTTGAGACAGAGTCTCAAGCTGTTACCTTGGGTAGAGTGCTGTGGCATCACAGCTCAGAGCAATCTTAAACTCTTGGACATAAGCGATTCTCTTGCCTCTGCCTCCCAAATAGCTGGGCCTGCAGGCACCTGCCACAATGCCCAGCTATTTTTTGGTTGTGGTTGTCGTTGTTTGGCAGGCTCAGGCTGGATTCAAACCTGCCTGCTCCAGTGTCTGTGGCTGGCGCCCTAGTCTCTGAGCTACAGGTACGGAGCCAGCATGTATTAGAATAAAAGCTAACAATAGAAAAACAGTATTGGGAGGCAATGCCTGTGGCTCAAGGGAGTAGGGCACTGGCCCCATATGCCGGAGGTGGCGGGTTCAAACCCAGCCCTGGCCAAAAAAAAAAAAAAGTATTTAGATTGTGCTTCTAGGAAGGTAAAGTAAGCTGCCTTCATTAACCTTTGAAGAGTACCTATTACAGGCCAAGCATATGACTATCTCACCTCATCCTTACATAAAAGAATTCTATTCCCATTTTCAGTTAAAGAAACCAAAGATTAAGAAACTCACCCAGTGGAAGGGCTGGGATCAGAACCCAAAGCCCAGTCCAAATGTGTCTGACTGCAGGGTGTCATGCTACAAATAAAATTTCATCAAAAACTGGTGTGAAAGAATCAGAACCAAGTAGTCTAACTCCTTAAGTGCAAGAAGAGAAGAAAAGTGGCCTGAGGTTTTAACTTGAAAATGTTCCCAAGTATCTCAAAATAACCAGGAACATTGTCAAAAATCAGCCATGACAGTTGGGACCTCTGGGACAAACCCATACCAGGAGTAAGGAGACTCTCCTGCTGTAAATTCTGCCTCGCACAGAGTTGTATTATCACAAGTTAAATGGACTCAGATGTGATTCCAAGTACATATAATGGAGTACCTGCTCTGGGCCACCAACCCAGTCTCACCTATTCACCTTCTGTTTTACCAGGTCCCAGGTGTTGGGGGAAGAAAGAGGAAAGGTTACATGTCTGAGAATATTGCTCTCTAACTGTATTCAGAGATAAATGACCTTTCATTAGCCATAACCTGATGTTCCAAGCAGGGATAGTGGGAGCTAACTCCAGGGGAACATTTTAAGTATGGATAGACCAGGATTTTTTGGAAATGCAATTTAAATTTTGAGTGCTCTGACTTAAGACATCTAATTCCACTTAAACTAAAGTTTTCATTTCTAAGCCGGGCACCGTGGCTCACACCTGTAATCCTAGCCCTCTGGGAGGCCAAGGCAGGTGAACAGCTTGAGCTCATGAGTTCGAGACTAGCCTGAGCAAAAACAAGATGCTCTCTCTACTAAAAGAGAAAAACTGAGGCAAGATGATCACTTGAGCTCAAGAGTTAGAGGCTGTTGTGAGCTATGGTGTCCGGGCACTCTACCCAGGGCAACAGCGTGAAACTCTGTCTCTCTAAAAATAGAAGCAACATGATCTGTAGAAAAAAATAGCTAGAATAGGGGTATACAAATTTCCTTATAAAATCTTTCAGAAGAATGAAAATTTGCTTATTTCAGACTTACAAATTAAACATTTACTTTTAAAACGAAACATATAATAGTAAAAAGTATATTCCCTTAGCAACTAAAAATTGGTTCAAAATTTGCCCTGAAAGTCTTTCACTACTTTTAAATATAGGTAACTTTTAAAAACATCAAACCTGATATTCCTTCAGGAATAACATAGCCCACAAGGGTTATAGATCAGGAAATTAATATAAGTTTAAGACAAGCTGGGAAAAAGTATAAAACTTTGGTACTCCCACATCTACAGTTTTTAAAACCTTAGGAACGTGAAGTTGGTAATATACCTTAAAATCTTCAAATTATGAGGTAATTATAAGAGAATAAGAGACTTTTTTTTCCAAACCTTGAATTATTCTAAGAGACACTGACGGAATGATTTTTTTCCATCCACTATGCTCTAAAAGTAAGGGCAAACTATTACACAAGGAATGATTTTTGGCACACATGTAAGGTATATGAAAACGCCCAAGTCAATAAGCAATTTCAATTAATCAATGAAGTTAAAACAACTATTAAATGCAATTTGCATTTTTGTAACAAATCCACACACTCTTCAATATCAAGATCTTCTTAAGCACAATGTTAAATGGCCAGATATCTCTCATTGCGGCGAAGCAGAGTTTTATTTTAGGCAAACCAAAGGAAAGAAAGACACATAGCAAGAATCACATAATAAGGAGTCTCACTTAGAAGCCTAACATCAGAAGTCAGCATTGACCAAGCCACAGGTTACCCAAGGCTCTGCAAGTGGCAGCTTTTCACCGTGTGACAGTGCTCTAGGGGCTGAATGGTCACAATGTGGAACACCTCCTGCCAGCAAATTTCCAGCCTGCTACCCAGCAGGACACAGGAACAAAACACACCACACACTTCCCCGAGTCTACCAAAAAGAGAAGGGAAAAAAACCAACAAATGAAAGATGGAAAACAAACTCTCCCACAACATGCCCCCGTGAGGGACTGGCAGTGAGGGTAGCTGAGTCCATTACTATTTCAAATGCAACACTCAAGTACAAGGACAAGAAGGTAAGGTAACCACAGGATACACCTTGGCCCTGAAAATCAGGAAATCTAGATTTAGAAATTTAAGTTTACCACATATTTAAAAACAAACTTTCAGAGCTCATGGCACCAAAATATAGGTAAACTTGAATCCGTTAAAGAGAAAAAAAAGTATATATGTATGTGTATATATATATCCCAAACCAAAGTATAGCAATCTTCAGTTTTCCCAGGATTCTTCCCCAACCCTTCTGAATTGTGGCAAACATAAGTTTAAGTTTCCTTAAAATTCCCCATTCTATTTCTAGTGGACACTAAAAGACTGTCACATGAATCTAAATAGTTATTATCAGAATAAATAAACTACTGCTCCTTAAAGTGTAGACCTTTCTTGGGAAGCTGCCCTGCCCACCTGTCCTTCCTCCTCCTAATTTTGAAGGCTCCAAAGCATTCTGACAGGCAGGTCCCCACTTTGGGTTCTGTTCCTGTACCGGACAGTGCTTGTACCGGACAGTGACCAAATCCAAGGGGAAACTCCTACATCTGGGGACTGCTCCAGAATTCCTGCCTTGGTCCTGCCCCTCTCACTGACAGTCTCCTCGCTGCTCCCTGCATCTCCTCTGCCGGAGCTGTCCAGGAGGGGGGTTTTGGACCCAAAAGAGCCGGAATGAAAGGGGTGTGAGCACTTAATCTGAAAATAACACCACCATACTGTGGGGTAAGGGCCAAAAAAAGACGACACGGAAAGCCTGTCCTGTAGAAACACCACCTGAATTTACCTCCTCCCTTTCCACCCCCCAAAACCCAGTTACTAACCAATAAAGCTAAGAAAAACCCCTTGAAAACTTTTTCAAACCGGAAGAAAGGTCTTCTTCCCAGCCCGAGGGTCTCTCGGGGAACCGACTAGAGTTTACAACCCTGAAAAGGCTCCCGGGGAGTGGGGTGGGGCGCGGGCGAGGGGTGCAGGGGCGGAGTACCTTCAATGGACAGGAACTGGCAAAGAGTTTCAAAATAGCCGAGTGCTCTTCCCCACGCCCTCCGGGACCCTAGCGCTAGGACCAGGGTTCCCCGGAGAGAGAGTAGCCCCCAATTCGGGCCTAAAAGGAAACTTTCTGGGCCGCGGCTGCACCTGACTCCTCACCACCCCTCCAATCCACCCCACGCCCGCCAGGCCGCCCGCCCCGCCCCGGCCAGGCCGCCTGGAGCGCGGAGGAGGGGGGATAAATAAATTCAAGTATTACCGGAATCCGGGGGGCGTCTCTACTGCCGGAGCCCCGGGGAGAGGAGTAGTCGGGCGCCCATTCCCACCCCTAGGCCCTGCCGCCCCAGTCCCGGCAGCCCGGGCCTGCCGCCCCGCGGGAAAGCCTCCGGGCTAGCGCGGGATTCGGCTGCGCAGAGCTGCCGTCCCGCCTGGGGACCCCAGGAGACCCGAGGGGGCGCGCGGAGGCCTGGGGTGCGGGGGCAGGGCGCGGCTGCTGCAGGGCCTGCCGGCCCGAGGCCTAACCGGCGCCCCCGTCCCGCCGCGCTCCCCCACCCGGCCCGCGCAGGCCGCGCCGCTCGCCCCACTCCGGCTCGGGCCGGACCCCTGGCCGCCCGCCGTCGCTGCCCGCGGGCGCCCCCGAGGCCCCCAGCCCCCAGGCCTCCGCCACCCCGGCGCCGGCCCCACTCACCCTTTCATTCTCCGCCCTGGGCCTGGCGTGGGCCGGCGAATCCCCGGCCTCACGTAAGCGCGCTCGCCGCCCGCCCTGCCTGCGCAGCTCAGCCCGCCGCCCTACGGGAGCCCGGGGATGTGGGCCGGGCCTGGGGCCGCCTCTGCTTACCTTTCCGCTGCGTTTTTTTTTTTTTCTTCCTTCCCCCCTTTTCCCTCGGCTGGGCTGACAGATCAGAGTGAGAGGCGCTGGCAATGGACTAGGAAGCTCGGCGGCAGCTGCTACTGCTCCCCCCTGGGCTCCAGCGAGAGCCTTTCTCTGTCAAACAAGAGGGGTGAGGATCATATTTTTATTTTGGAAACTAAAAAGTGCTCCCAGGGTCGGTGATTATTAAGGGGAAATCCCTGAATATACTCTCCAGCCAAGAAGGCAGGGCTGCCGGGGCTGCACAAGAAGAGGCAGCAGCCTCCTACAGCACCACTACAGGCACTGCGAGGACATAACACCAGAGCAGCTCCTCTGCCCTCCGAAACGACAACTTTCCTACCATCTTGGAGGCAGAGGAAAGGGGGGCCGGGGGAAAAAGTGCACCCGCTCCCGATAAAGTAGAAATTTTTACTTCTCATCTCTGGGAAAATGTCCACACCTGCCGTCTACACAAGCGCCTAGGTGCAAAAGCAGGGAAGAAACTGTGGGTGCATGAGAAACGTTTTCATTTGCTCCAGAGGGAAAAATGTTTCTGCATCTTCTGATGGAAAGAAATCTTTACAAGACACAGGTTTTCCGGTGATTATTGTTTTCTATTTTCTATTTAATTTTTCTAGTGTTAATGACAGCGGTACTTTTAATTTTTTTTTTCAGGCCAATAATAATTTTTCTCCATTATAGGTCTAAGTTCTGTGTCTGGTGGTCAGTCTATAAATTTATACTTCAAGAGACTGTATAGTCGCTTCATTTATTTGTCTGTTATGGTATTTATAAATATTTACATGTTCCCATATATTGTATATTAAAAATTGTGTTATATTACTCTTAAAACTGAGATTGCTGTCTGACAATTCTACAGGGATGTCTTTTGTCTCCTTCTCTCAAAGCAATGTAAATAAAAACCTATGTACTGTCCAGAAAGGCACGATACAGTGTTTCATTATCCACAGTACAAATCAAGGCAGGTATCACTGAGGAGGTTAAAGGCAGCCCCAGTGTATAATGGACCACTTTTGTGGAAATAATCCTACTTCTATTGTGTGAAGAAAGGTTATGATAAAACTGGATACATATTTTTAAAAACAGCTTTAGGTGTTCCGTTAAGTAAGATTGTTTATTAAGAATTATAGCCAAACATTTATTTATTCAGATTCTTTAAATTCTACATCTTTGGTACATTACCAATGTTGCTGTTTCCTGTGGCATGCAATTGAGAAGTGTGTCTTATTTTTGTTACAGCTGAAATGTTAGTCCAGAACTTCCAATGTGCTGCCAACCTGTATGAGTGACTTTTCAAGTATTGTAGTCATAAATTTATTTCTTTTAATGAGAAAAGTTTAGCAGATAAATGGGATCAAAGTTAATGTTGAGGTTGTACCCAGATACAGAGAGGAGGGTGCCGTCCACTTGCATCAATTCCAATAGAACTTTTATTGGAGAAGAATGAATTGTAAAGACATTTTTCAATTTTTGGAAAGAGAAAAGAAAATAATAATAGAAAATGATAACTCAAGCAGCTAAGGCGCTAACCACATACGCCAGAGCTGGCAGGTTCGAATCCAGCCAGGGCCTGCCAGACAATGACAACTACAACCAAAGAATAGCCAGGCATTGTGGCAGGTGCCAGTAGTCCCAGCTACTCAGGAGGCTGAGGCAAGAAAATCGCTTAAGCCCAGAAGTTGGAGGTTACTGTGAGCTGTGACACCAGAGCACTCTACGCAGTCTCAAAAAAAAGAAATAAAATGACTAGACTATCTTCTTCTGTGTTCTACAGGGAATGACGGACTGAATCTTGTACTAAAAGTTATTTTCTGATGGTTAGGTTGGCTAACCCAGCAGAAATGAATTTGTAATATTAGTGCCTTGAAGCGGTAAAATATTTAGTTTTTTTCATTTAAAATGCATTACAAAGCATTTAGAAATAATTGGTGACTTCACTTAAAAATGTCTGTTTTTTCAGCTTTCCATTTATAAATTGTTATAATTTAAAATTGAGTTTAGATATTGCCTATGTCAGTTTTTTTTTAACTTGCACACTAAACCCCATCTTTATCATCTAACTTAAATACAGTACCTGAATATTCTGATTTTTTTTTTTTTTTTTTTTTTTTTTTTTTGTAAGAGACCAAGTAGCTCTGTTGCTCAGTCTAGAGTGCAGGGGCATGATGATAGCTCACTGACTGCAGCCTTGAACGTCTAGGTTCAAGCAATCATCCTGTCTCTTAAGTAGCTAGGAACACAGTTATGAACCACCACACCCAGCTAATTTTTTAAAAAATGTTTGTAGAACAGAGGTCTCATTATTTTGCTTAGGCTGGTCTTGAACTCCCAGCTTCAAGTAATCCTCCCGCCCTCCCTCCCTCTTCCAGAATGTTGGTATTGTAGGCACAAGCCATCACCTGTGATACCATCCGGATTTCTTCTGTGGTTTTTTTCCTCTCTCTTTGGGAAAAACCTAAAGTAATTAAAATAAAATTAACTGATTCTTATCATCTTGGAAGTCTCAGTTGTGAAGTTATGTTCTATTTACAATATTTTTTCTAACATTTGGAATTCAAATACATTGGTCATAATAAGGAAGTTACTGCCCTTAAGGCAGACCTCTAGTGGACTTGAAAAACATGTTTTCTAACAATTTGCTTTTCCTTCTATGACTTGACTTTATAGCTATGCTAAAGTTTTTCAAGAAATTAAAATGTGTTTGCAGTAAGGTGGCTACACCCTTTTTTGTAATCTCTCTTGTGACCACAGAATGTGTCTGCATGATGTCTATTAGGGATAGGGCTATACTATACAATCTTAGCATTTCAGTGCTTTTCTCTTTATAAAGCTTGTCTTGTAGATGGCTGTAATCCATGATGTTTATCCATCAACTATGCCAAATAGCCAAGACTTGACGATTATAGCTCAACCAAGAAAAAATTCTCACTGAATTTGCTGTATCGGTGAATATAATTGGTCTGGGCTTATATCAGTTGGTAATTGAACTAATTTCAGATGCTACTGGTATGTCTGATGCCAAGAAACTGTAAATTCCAGCCTGAGCAAAAGCAAGACCCCCGTTTCTTCTAAAAATAGAAAAACTAGCCTGAGTGTCATGACTACCCAACTCGATTTTTAATATTTCTTTTTTTGAAGACATAGCCTCAAGCTGTTGCCCTGGGTAGAGGGCTATTGGCATCACAGCTCACAGCAACCTCAAACTCCTGGGCTTAAGCGATTCTTTTGCCTCAGCCTGCCAAGTAGCTGGGACTATAGATGCCCGCCACAATGCCCAGCTAGTTTTTGGTTGTAGTTATCGTTGTTTGGCAGGTCCAGGCTGGATTCATACTCACCAGCTCTGGTGTATGTGGCTGGTGCCTTAGCCGCTTGAGCTAAAGGTGCCACTTTTTAATGTTTCTGAAGGCAGACTCCAGGGGCAGCGCCTGTGGCTCAAAGGAGTAGGGCGCTGGCCCCATATGCTGGAGGTGGCGGTTTTAAACCCAGCCCCAGCCAAAAACTGCAAAAAAAAAAAAAAAAAAAGGCAGACTCCAAGGTCATGCCTAGAGTCCCTAGCTAGTATTTAAAGTCCTTGGGACAGGGTAGAAATGCGGCGTATACATAGCCTGAAAGTTTTCAGAAACCACACCATTATCATGGCTATGTACAAATTTTTTTCACTTTAACCATTTCTGTTTTGGAAACATTTGTTGGCAATGTTTCTACCTAAAACAGAGGTTTTGTTTCATTGTGATTACTATGTCCTGCAAGGAAGAATTTCTGAGTATTTTCTGAGTATTATAGCATATTGAGCAGGTATTTACATCATAGCATTAAATTGAGTAAGAAATTTCTATAATAAAGTCTCAACTGTATTTGGATTCAGTCGATTAAAAAAAAGACTCAGCTCAGTGCTCATAGCTTAGTGATTAGGGCGCCAGCCACATATACCAAGGCTGGCGGGTTCGAACCCAGCCCGGGCCTGCTAAACAGACAATAATAATTCCAGCAACAACAAAAAAATAGGTGGGCATTGTAGCGGGCATCTGTAGTCACAGCTACTTGGGAAGCTGAGGCAAGAGAATCGCTTAAGCCCAAGAGTTTGAGGTTGCTGTGAGCTGTGATACCAGAGCACTCTACCAAGGGTGAAATAGTAAGTCTACCTCAATAAATAAATAAAATAATAAATGTTTAAAAAGGCTCAACTATAGTCTAAATAAACATGAGCATTGATCAGGTAATCTCTCAAGTTCTAACATCTAACTGAGGCACTAAACTCAGGGGCACTCAGACCTGGCAACTATTATCTGGTTACATTCCAGAAACTAAGAAAGCTTTTTGTTTTTTGTTTTTGTTATTAAATCCCCACAAGGCCAAAAGGTATCTTCCAGGAACCAGATGGTCAGTGGCGGCAGCAGGCACAAGGCACGTCCCTGGTGTCATTGCACTGCCTTCTCATCATGCTACAGACAGGTGACTACAGAAGGTACCACATTGTAGTCTAGCTATAGGCATTCCTGGGCCATTACACTGACCCCTGACCTTGAGAAAAGGAAAACAACTTTCAAACTGAACTCATGCTTGAAGTAATAATTAATAAAAAGAAACACCCCAAAGCAGATTAAAGATTAAAGATTGGATTTGGGTGGAATTAGAAGTGATAGTCAACATTTTCTATAATTTTTTTCTTTTTGCAGCTTTTGGCTGGGTCTGGCTTTGAACCCGCCACCTCCCATATATGGGGCTGGCACCCTACTCCTTTGAGCCACAGGCGCCGCCCATTTCTATAATTTATTAAAAAAAAAATAATAACTGTCCCAAAGGTGGTGTTTAGCTAAAACATTGAAGTAAGGAGAAAGCCATAGGGACCTCAGAATAATAGAGGTTAACACAAAGGTGAGTGTTCATTTCTGCTACATTCCTATTTAACCAAACTTGTAAACCTACTGGGAACTTAACCACTATTTCCATGGGAAAATAAATTCCAGATTCCAAACAACTAATTTACAGTGATAATCCTAGACAGCCCAGTAATAAGTTTGGGCCTCTGAAACTATAACATGTTTGTAGTTACAGGCTGCCAGAATTCAATAGTAAGAGTAGGAAAATAAAGGAGACATCCTTTTATTCAAATAAAAAGGAGTAACTGATAACAGAACCCCAATAACTTGGGAGGCTGAGGAAAGAGAATCTCTTTAAGTCCAAGAGTTTGAGGTTGCTGTGTGCTGTGACACTACAGTACTCTACCGAGGGCAACGTAGTGAGACTATGTCCCAAAAATAAATAAAAAAACAGAACCCCAATAGCCTGATTCTAACTCAAGGAAGATTATCAAAGATATTAAATGATGAAATCAGTTGTAATACACCAGAAAGGAAGAAAAGACCTCAGTCAGAAACTGAAATCCATACCCTTTACTCTGTATACATTAGAGTTTGTGCTGTATGCATGCCCAGATACCATGTGATCCTATGATAGGTATTTGCATTTTGTTTTATTCATAAGGAAAAAAACAAATGGGGGGTAGGGGGTATCAGACCTCATCCTTCTGTAGGCCAGTGGTCTTTCTGTCCCACACTGCTAGCCGTAGCCATTCTTGTTTTGATGACTCCTCAGCCCTGCCAATTAAATCCCTCTGTGCTTCAACTCCTTGCTCAAAATCTTGTCTGTGAAGGCTTCTGATGCCATCCTGAGTCTACAGTGACCTTACATTGATGCCTAAGTTGTTCTAGAGTTTTTGTTGACCCCCCTCCCCCACATATGCAATAGGGGCTCTAGTGGTTAACAGCTGAATCCCTGGTTAATACCTCAATCCCACCTGGCTTAGAAACTTGGCTCCACCATTTTCCCATTGTGTGACACTCTCCCGCGCCAGAAAACTCCTTGTCTTAATCTGTTTTGTGCTACAATAACAGAATAGCACTGACAGAATAAAATGTTTTTTTTTTAAGTCAGGGTCTCACTTTATCAGCCTTGATAGAATGCCAAGGCATCATAGCTCACAGCAACCTCAAACTCTCAGGCTCAAGAGATTGTCTTGCCTGAGCCTCCTGAGTAGATAGATGGGACTACAGGTGCCTGCCACATTGCAGAGCTATTTTTAGAGATGAGGACTCAGTCTTGCTCGGGCTGGTCTCGAACCTGTGAGCTCAGGCAATTCAACCGCCTCAGCCTCCCAGACTGCTAGGATTACAGGCTGAGCCACCACGCCGCAGCCAGACTGGATAATTTTGTTTTTTGGTTTTTGGGTTTTTTTTGAGACAGAGTCTCACTTTGTTATACTTGGTAGAGTGCCGTGGCATGATAGCTCGCAGCACCCTCAAACTCCTGGGCTCAGGCAATTCTCTTGCAGGCCCCCAAGTAACTGGGACTACAGGTGCTCACAACAACACCCAGCTATTTTTAGAGATGGGGTTTCATTCGGTCTTGCTCAGGCTAGTCTCAAACCCGTGAGCTCAAACAAACCACCCACCTTGGCCTCCCAGAGTGCTAGGATTACAAGGCGTGAGCCACCACACCCAGCCAGACTGGATAATTTTGTTGTTGTTGTTGTTTTGTTTTTTGAGATAGAGCCTCAAGCTGTCACCCTGGGTAGAGTGCTGTGGCATCACAGCTCACAGCAATCTCCAACTCCTGGGCTCAAGCAATTCTCCTGCCTCTGCCTCCCAAGTAGCTGGGACTACAGGCACCTGCCACAAGGCCCGGCTATTTTTTGGTTGCAGCCATCATTGTTGTTTGGCAGCCTGGGCTGGATTCGAACCCACGACCTTAGGTGTATGGATAATTTTTAAAGAACAAAAATTTATTCCTGAATCGCTTAAGCCCAGGAGTTTCAGGTTGTAAACTGAAAGGTTGAGACTCTGTCTCAAAAAAAAAAAAAAAAAAAGGCAGAATCTTAAAGCTTAGTTGTGATGTGGAATCTGAAACTATGTTAATAAATTTTTCTTACTTGGTTATATTAAAAATAAATAAATAAATAAAAATATATATATATATAGATATATATATATAGATATATATAGATATATATATATATATATATAGAGAGAGAGAGAGAGAGAGAGTAAACTTACGGGTTCAAGACCAGCCTGAGCAAGAGTGAGACCCTGTCTCTAAAAATAGCCAGGCATTGTGGCAGCCACCTATAGTCCCAGCTACTTGGGAGGTGGAGACAAGAGAATCACTTCATCCCAGGAGTTTGAGGTTGCTATGAGCTGTGATACCAGGGCACTCTACTGAGGGCAACAAATGAGACTGATTCTAAAATAAAATAAAATACCTAAAGTCATTGTGATCAATATATATATATATATAGATATATATTCTTTACAGTACTGGAGTCCAAAAGCATGGCACAGACATCTGGTGAGGACCTTCCTGCTGTTTATCCCAAGATGGAAGGCAGAAGATCAAGAAAGCACACACGTGCAATGGAGAGGGAGCGAGAGCCCTCAGGACTTAAATCACCTCTTAAAGATCCCACCTTTCAACATTGTTATACTGGGAATTGACTTTCCAACACGTAAACTTTGGGGGACACATTAAACGATAGCCCTCCTTAACCTCTCAGTTTCCTCATAAAATTAGAGATAATAATACTTGCCTCATTTGTGGTGTTAAGGCACAAGACTGGGACTGCAGTACATAATAAGTGCTAAGTGAAGGTCAGCTGCACTTTTTGGTTGTTTGCCAGCAAACACCTACAGGCAGGAAGGTCCAATCAAGGTCAGGAAGTACTGTTTTGTTTTTGTTTTGTTTTGAAGCACAACTCAGCAGATGATGTAGCAGCACTGGTCACAAATTGAATTTAACACAGAGAAAAGTGAAAGGCCAGGCATTGTGGTTCATGGCTTTAATCCTAGCGCTCTTGAGAGGCCGAAGCGGGTGGATTGTCTGAGCTCATGTGTTCAAGACCAGCCTGAGCAAGAGCGAGACCCCATCTCTAAAAAATAGCTGGGCGTTGTAGTGGGCACCTACAGTTCCAGCTGCTCAGGAGGCTGAGGCAAGTGAATCACTTGAGACCAGAAGTTTGAGGTTAGAAGACCTCTGATTGTAGCATAGCAAATGTCTACATTAAAACAAAAACAGTAGGGCAGCACCTGTGGCTCAAAGGAGTAGGGCACTGGTCCCATATACCAGAGATGGTGGGTTCAATTTCGGCCCCGGCCAGAAATTACAAAAAAAAAACAAAAAAAAACCAGAAACAGTCCTTAGGTTTTTCCCCATATATTTGTTAAACACTAGATGGATAATTTTAAGTTTAGCTGAGGTTTTGGTGCTCTTCAGATTCAATCAAAAGTCTTAAGATAAAAAATGGGGTATAGAGGCTGTGTGCATTGGCTCACACCTGTAATCCTAGCACTCTGTGAGGCCGAGACCAGTGGATTGCTTGAGCTCAGGAGTTCGAGACCAGCCTGAGCAAGAGCGAGACCCCATCTCTACTTAAAATAAAAGTATTAGCCACGTGTTTGTGGCAGGCACCTGTAGTCCCAGCTACTCTGGAGGCTGAAGCAAGAGGATTGCTCAAAACCAAGAGTTTGAAGCCTGTGAGCTACCAGCTCTATCGAGAGCAACAGAATGAGACTGCATCTCAAAAAAATAAAGACAGAAAATGATTACAGGGGCCTTCTTATCTGGGTGTACTTTGTGATTCAGTGGCAAGAGACCTCAACTCTGGCATAGTGTTTGAAACTTGGGTAATTGAAGAAACCAATTTAGCAGATTATGACCTATTGAAAGGAATGATATAAAATATCCAGACCAGGCGAGGTGGCTCACACCTGTAATCCCAGCACTCTGGGTGGCCGAGGCAGGTAGATTGCCTGAACTTACGGGTTCAAGACCAGCCTGAGCAAGAGTGAGACCCTGTCTCTAAAAATAGCCAGGCATTGTGGCAGCCACCGGTAGTCCCAGCCACTTGGGAGGTGGAGACAAGAGAATCACTTCATCCCAGGAGTTTGAGGTTGCTATGAGCTGTGATACCAGGGCACTCTACTGAGGGCAACAAATGAGACTGATTCTCAAAAAATAAAATAAAATACCCAAAGTCATTGTGATCAAAGCATTTCATGAAGCAGTTCTCTTTAGTCACAAAATATGTATGTGTGTTTTTATGCTGGATGGAAACAAAAAGTTGAAAAGCTGCCGCTGTATATGGGTGAAATTTGTAGCATCTTGCAGTGGTTAAGTAGTAAACAGGACATAGTCTTTGTCCTTGATAATATAGGTCTGAACTGGCCTGGTTTTAGACTATAGGAATTTCGTGGTCTGAGAGGAACTTGATGTTACTGAGTTTAAAAATATTAAGCTTCTGGGTGGCACCTGTGGCTCAGTGAGTAGGGCTCCAGCCCTATATACAGAGGGTGGTGGGTTCAAATCTGGCCCCAGCCAAACTGCAACAAAAAAATAGCTGGGCATTGTGGTTCGTGCCTGTAGTCCCAACTACTCCAGAGGCTGAGGCTAGAGAATCGCCTAAGCCCAGGAGATGGAAGTTGCTGTGAGCTGTGTGATGCGATAAAGTGTGAGGGCGATAAAGTGAGACTGTCTCTACAAAAAAAAAAAAATTAAGCTTCCTACTTTTTTTTCTCCAACTGCTAGCCATGCTAAACATATCCATGGGAAATTTTCTGGCTATTCAGAATGTGTCAATAGCATATCTCAACAAAATATCTCATCAAGGCTCGGCCCCTGTAGCTCAGCAGCTAGGGTGCCAGCCACATACACCAGGTCTGCCAGGTCTGCCAAACAACAATGACAACTAAATCCAGCCAGGTCTGCCAAACAACAATGACAACTACAACCAGAAAATAGCCTGCTGTTGTGTGTTGTGACGGATGCGTGTAGTCCCAGCTACTTGGGAGGCTAAGGCAAGAGAATCGCTTAACCCCAAGAGTTTAAGGTTGCTGCGAGCTGTGATGCCACGGCACTCTGCCCAGGGTGACAGCTTGAGACTTTGTCCCAAAAAAAAAAAAAAAAAAAAAAACTCATCCAAAAGTAGCTTGTCTATGCAATTTAGATTGCCCCACTTCAAAGATGCAAAGGAAAGGCAGAGAAAATCCATAGGACCATTGTGTGGTCAAAGGATGAATGAGGTGGGTGAACTGACTCATTCTGGTAGTCCTAGCACTCTGCTAGGCCAAAGCAGGGAGATCCTTTGAGGTTAGGAGTTTGAGATCAGCCTGAGCAAGAGTGAGACCCAGTCTCTCTAAAAATAGAAAAATTGGCAGGTGTCATGGCTGGTGCCTGTAGTCCTAACTGCTTGGGAGGCTGAGGCAGGAGGATCACTTGAGTCCAGGAGTTTGAGGTTGCTGTGAGCTAGGCTGATGCCACTGTATTCTTGCCTGGGCAACAGAGTAAGACTCTTATGGAAAGAAGAAGAAAGGGAGGAAGGGAGGGAGTGGGGAAAGAAGGAAAAGAAAGAAAGAAAAGAAAAAGCAAGTATTTTTTCACACAGCAAGTTCTGAACATGCAGAGCTTATTTCAAAAATGCCAAAGATGGGTGGCACCTGTGGCTCAAAGGAGTAAGGCGCCAGCCCCATATACCAAAGGTGGTGGGTTCAAAAACAGCCCTGGCCAAAAACTGCAAAAAAAAAAAAAAAAACAAAACAAAACAAAAAAACCCAAAAATGCCAAATATGAAATCTGTTTCAAAGGTTAACTTTTTTTTTTTTTTTTTTTGAGACAGAGCCTCAAGCTGTCACCTTGGGTGGAGTGCAGTGGCATCACAGCTCACAGCAACCTCCAACTCCTGGGCTCAAGCGATTCTCCTGCCTCCACCTCCCAAGTAGCTGGGACTACAGGCGCCCGCCACAACACCCAGCTATGTTTTTTTTTTTTTGGTTGCAGCCGGCATTGTTGTTTGGCGGGCCCGGGCTGGATTCAAACCCGCCAGCACAGGTGCATATGGCGGCACCTTAGCCGCTTGAGCCACAGGCGCCGAGCCCAAAGGTTAACTTTTTAACAGTTGAAAATGAAAAACTAGGGTCTGTGCCTGTAGCTCAGGCAGCTAGGGCGCCAGGCACATACACTGGAGCTGGCAAGTTCAAATCCAACCTGGGTCAAAAAATAGCTGGACATTATGGCAGGCACCTGTAGTCCCAGCTGCTTGGGAGGCTGAGGCAAGAGAATTGCTTGGGCCCAGGAGTTTGAGGTTGCTGTGAACTATCACACCACGGCACTCTACCCGGGTGACAGCTTGAGATTCTGTCTCAAAAAAAGAAAAAAGAGGCTCCGTGCCTGTGCTCAAGGGGCTAAGGCGCCAGCCACATACACCTGAGCTGGCGGGTTTGAATCTAGCCCGGGCCCACCAAACAACAACGACGGGTGCCCCCCAAAAATAGCCAGGCGTTGTGGTGGGCACCTGTAGTTCCAGCTACTTGGGAGGTGGAGGCAGGAGAATCGCTTGAGCCCAGGAGTTGGAGGTTGCTGTGGAACTGTGATGCCACTGCACTCTACCCAGGGCAACAGCTTAAGGCTCTGTCTCAAAAAAAAAAAAAAAAAAGAAAAAAAAAAAGAAAAAGAAAAGAGAAAGGCTCAGACTAAGGCATTCAGGCTTTATTAGTTAATGAAGTATTAACTGGGTACTTGCTGGACATAACCCTATGTTAGGCAGTGTAGGGAAGTGAAAGAAAATATTAATACACAATTGTGTTTGAGGAGCTTACAGTCTAGTTTCAAAGATAAATAACATCTAGGTAGCACAACCAGGGGCTCATAGCAGGGAATAGGAAGGGCAGAATTAGGAGAGAAAGCTGCCTTAGGGTGTTGGAGGAAGCCTGGCAGCAGCTAACCTGGGCCTCAGGCTCCAGCTCAGTACCTGAGTGACCCTGGGCTGCTCTCAGAATTTTCAATTCATTGGCCCCTCCTGAAAACCTGTAACAGTGCCTGTGTAGATTAAATAAGATACCTGAAAATCTCTATCAGAGTTCCTGGTTCACAGAATATTACATATCATTGTCTGTTGACTCTAAAAGGAGAGAATTATTATTTCTGTGGGGCCAAGGAAATGGTATAACAGGCAGGAGAGAGCAGGTCTTCTCCGCTATTCAATAGAAGGTGCATGCAGGGAGATGATAGAAAATAGAGGGTAGGACCTAATCCAGAGGACTTTGAAGGGCCAGCAGAAAAGTTCAAACGGGTGGGGTGTGGTGGCTCATGCCTATAATCCCAGCACTTCAGGAGGCCAAGGTCAAAGAATCACTTGAGTCCAGCCCAGTAGTTTGAGACTAGCCTGAGCAACATAGCTGGATCTTGTAAAAGTAAGACACTTAGAGAGAGAAACCAAAGTTAAAAAAGTAAAAATACAGGGCAGTGCCTGCGGCTCAAAGGAGCAGGGCAACGGCCCCACATGCCAGAGGTGGCGGGTTCAAACCGGGCCCTGGCCAAAAAATGCAAACAAAAAAAAAGTAAAAATACAAGTTTTAGTCTATTCTGTATGTCACTTAGCATCTAGAACAGTGCCTGGTACAAAATACGCACATTATATTCACTGAGTTAATGAATATTTAAGATTTTTAATTATGGAGATGTACAGGGTATCCATAAAGTTTGTGTGCAATTTAAAATACAGTATTTTTTTTCTTTTTTCTTTTTGTAGAGACAGAGTCTCACTTTATCGCCCTCGGTAGAGTGCCGTGGCATCACACAGCTCACAGCAACTTCCAACTCCTGGGCTTAGGTGATTCTCTTGCCTCAGCCTCCTGATTAGCTGTGACTACAGGCACCTGCCACAACACACGGCTAGTTTTTGTTGCCTTTTGGCTGGGGCCCGGTTTGAACCCACCACCCTTGGTATATGGGGCCAGTGCCCTACCCACTGAGCCACAGGTGGCACCCTTAAAATACAGTATTTAAAATTGCACACAAACTTTATGAACACACTGTATGATACCTTTGAGTCTATTTCATAAATTAAGATATGGCTTTTAGATAGGTTAAATGAGAAGAGCTCTAAGGAAACAAGACTGGACTTGTTATTTATTATTATTATTTTTTTTTTTGGAGACAGAGTCTCACTATATCACCCTTGGTAGAGTGCGTGGTGTCACAGCTCACAGCAACCTCAAACTCTTGGGCTTAAGTGATTCTCTTGCCTCTGCCTCCCAAGTAGCTGGGACTACAGGCGCCTGCCACAAAGCCTGGCTATTTTTTTGTTGTAGTTGTCATTGTTGCTTAGCAGGTCCTGGCCAGGTTTGAACCTGCCCGCCCCCGTCTATGTGGCTGGCGCCCTAACCACTGAGTTATGGGCACCGAGTCAAGCATAGACTTCCTTATCAATCTTACTAAAAAACTCCAAATTGATCAGCAAAACATCTGTACCATTCTAATTATTTCAATAACCCTCAAACATTATATTCCAATTGGCCATATTATAGTCTAGTTAAAAAACTGGTGTGATGTAAGTATTCTACTTTTTATTTTTTATTTTTTATTTATTTATTTATTTTAATAATAAAGTTTCTTGTAATATTCATTAAGGATTTTTTGAATTTCTGAGGAGTCTGTTGTTATTTCTTTTTTTTTTATTTTTATTTTTTTTTTATTATAGATAAAAATATGCACCATAGATGTGGCCTAACCCATCACCCTCCCTCCACCCAAACCTCCCCCCTCCCTTCCCCTTCCTTGGTCCTTTCCTCATAGTCTTGAGGTATAGTTGGGTTATAGCC
>CAUYPK010112111.1:0-57378 GCA_963574355.1 Loris lydekkerianus
GGTGTGTGCCACACCTTTTGGGCACAAGACACGATTGTAAGAGGGACTTTACCTAAAAAATGCAATCAGTGTAACCTGGTTTATTGTACCCTCAATGAATCCCCAACAATAAAAAATAAAGAAATGAAAAAAAAAAAAAAAATGAGACTCTGTCTCAAAAAAAGAAAAAGAAAAAAAAAATATTATAAAATGGGAGGCTGTGTTAGTTATTTCACTACTGTTTCTATGACGTGTTCGATAATTGAGGTGATTTACTAACCTTCACACTTTTTAAAAGATGTTGAAGTAGAAATGGGACATAAAAATAAAGTAAAGTCCATTTTGCCCTTGAGTGAAGTGCTCCTTGTTGGTACTTTTGAGGAGAAAGCATCAGGTTAGCAAGTATACACTTGTTTTTGTGTCTTTGAAAGCCCTTATTCAGGGTCAGTTGTTCCTAGAACCATTCGTGATTGATGTTATGCTATAGTACTATTCTTTTTCTTTTTTTTTTTTTTAATTTAAAAAAATTTTTTTTTATTGTTAAATCGTAGCTGTGTACATTTGTGCAATCAAGGGGTACAATGTGCTGGTTTCATATACAATCTGAAATATTCTCATCAAACTGTTCAACGTAGCCTTCATGGAATCTTCTTAGTTACTGTATGTAGACATTTGTATTCTGCATTTAGTAGATTTCGCCTGTACCCATTCTAAGATGCACCGTAGGTGTGGCCCCACCCATTATCCTCCCTTCACCCTGACTTCCCCTCTCCCTTCCCCTCCCTTGGCCCTTTCCCCATATTCTTGTGCTATAGTTGGGTTATAGCCTTCATATAAAAGCTATAAATTAGCTTCACGGTAGGGCTGAGTACACTGGGTACTTTTTCTTCCATTCTTGAGATTATAGTACTATTCTTATGTATATCAGCCTGATAGATTGGGGAAGCCAGCTTTTGATTGGCTTCTGGTTTCTGGGAAGTCATATGGATGCTTTCCTCTCAGAAAAGCTTGTTGGATGACTCCATGGAATAATCTTCTTAGACTGGAAAGGTTAGCAGAGGCTTCCTTTTAGGCCACCAAGGTACTGTTTTGCCTTTACTGTGTGTAACCTGAGGTTTCAGGAGATATAGCAGACAACCGCTTTTCCCTTTTATACTTGGTATTTTTTTGGTACATAAGCTCCTGCTGATCATAAACTCCTTGAACTCTTTCCCCATTCCTCCTCATTTCTTTTCTAAGGTAATTTGGGAGGTTGAAGTAGGTCCAGACCATAAATTTAAGCGCCAGTGGCCACTATGACAGGGCTGCTTCAGAGGAGACACTTCTCTTTGTCTAAACTGTCCTAGCAATGATAGAATGGAGATAAGTCAAAACCATCTCTTTGCACATTACCTTGAGATAACCTGGAGACTGCTTCTAACTGTGTGGATGTCTGGCTCATCCCCCTGTTTCTTTGTCTTGAAGATTGGAAGAATCACCATTGTCAAGGTGATCCTTCAGGGTCTGTTACAGGGGTCCTCTCCAAATTCTGGGACCTATAATAGCTTCAGACTAGAACAGAAGTATAAAAGGAGACATTTTTGGGAATGTCTTTCACACTGCTCCTGATCTTTGAAAAGGGGATGGAAATGACACAAAAAAGGCTCTCACTTGAGCAGTGGATTCACCCAGAAATAATAATAGCACTAGAATCTTATCTCTACTCTATCAGTGCCTCGAACTGGTTTCAGGTTAGTTTAGTAGTCAGGGAAAGTGCTTTTGTAAACTGGGGAGAGGTGAACAAATGGAGGTGGCAGTCATTACTTATGACTTCCCTCTGCCTGGGGGGGGTTCCTGGGGCCTGGACTTCCTATTTCAGTGAGCAGGTTGATATATGTACAGCATTTAGAGCAGTGGCTGGCACATGCTAAGTGTTATAAAAGCATTGGCAAATGGTATTCATAAAGTTAGCTATAACTCTGAACAGTCAGTAGTGGGGAAGAAGTGCTGCTGTGAGTATCTCGGAAACTCTGAGGCCTGTTTTGGGGTCTGTACTAATTAAACCAACCGCTGGACCCTCCTTTTTTATGAGCCCTTTAAGTGTGCAATCTGCATTTCATTTTTGTGTTCTCAGGGCCAACCTAGCATAGGATCAGGATGTGGTAGGTGCTCAGACATTTATTGAAGGAGCGAAGTTGCTTGAATGCTGATTAGAGTGTGGAACTGGGCAGTTCTCCTGTGACACATTTGTTTTGTCTTTCAGCCCTGGGCATTTCCTGCTCGAGAGTTCCTTCGGAAGAAGCTGATTGGGAAGGAAGTCTGTTTCACGATAGAAAACAAGACTCCCCAGGGGCGAGAGTATGGCATGATCTACCTTGGAAAAGGTGAGCTGTAAGGAGGAAAGGACTCATTTCTCTCTTGAGTCTTAAGTTCCTCTAGAGATCAATTTTTATGTGGTGGATGGCCAGTGTGGGTGCTGTTAGAGGTAGCACTAGGACAGTTAGCAGAGGATGTCATTGAAAGTGCTTTTGGTACCAGGCACAAGGCACATAGGGGTAGGGGAACACCACTGTATTCCTATTCCTTGTTTACTCCTTTATCTGTTTTCTCAGCGCGGTTTAGGTGTATGTAGTACAGAGCTGCATTCTTCCTCATATTGAGGCCATCAGCTCATGGAACTCAGTGGCTCTGTGCTTCTAGGTCAGAATGGTAATTGAATCTCTATAGATTTTCCTACTGCATCTTCTGTTTCCTCTATCTGTCTTGTGGCTTTTCTTCTCCGGCTGAGTACTCTCTTCAGGAAAGGAAAATTTGTTTAGGGCCTGTGGTTTTTTGCAGTCTACATGTCTTGTAATGGAATGGTAGGAGCACACATGTTGGAGTTACATGGATGTGGGTTAGAATTCTGGCTTCCTTTTATGTACCTTTCCTTTACTTCTTACTTCTCTGTGCCCTGGTGTCTTCATTTATTAAGTTATTGAGATAAATTTAATTTAAAGAGATAGTACGGCCCAAGGCACATACTCTAAAATAGATCACATTTTAGGATACAAATCAAACCTCAGCAAAATAAAAGGAATAGAAATTATACCTTGTTTTTTCTGAGACCACAAGGCATTAAAAGTGGAACTCAACTCCAACAAAACGTTCATCCCTACACAAAGGCAGGGAAATTAAACAACCTTATGCTGAATGATAGTTGGATTCAGGAAGAGATTCAAGATAGTTGGGTTTCAAGAAGAAATTGTTGAATTTCTCAAGCATAACAACAATGAAGACATAAGTTACCAAAACCTGTGGGATACAGCAAAAGCAGTCCTGAGGGGAAAATTTATTGTACTAGATGCCAATGTTAGAAAAACAGAAAGTGAGCACATCAGAATACTCACAAACTGTCTTATGGAATTGGAAAAAGAAAAATAATCTAACCCTAAGCCTAGCAAAAGAAAAGAAATGAAAAGCAAAATGAAATCAGAGATTAATGAAATTGAAAACAAACAAACAAACAAAAAACATTCAGAAAATGAATGAAAGAAAAAGTTGGTTTTTGAAAAAATAAAAATTGACAAACCTTTGGCCAAACTAACTAGAAACAGAAAAGTAAAATCTCTAACAACCTCAATCAGAAATGACAAAGGGGAATTAAGAACAGATGCCACAGAAATATAAGAGATCATCTCTGAATGGTACAAGAAACTCTACACCCAGAAATTTGACAATCTGGAGGAAATAGATCTAGACTTGGAACCCCACCCTCTCCCTAAACTTAATCAAGAAGAAATAGATCTCCTGAACAGATGAATTTCAAGCATTGAGATCAAAGGAACAATAAAAATTCTCCCAGCAAAATAATTCCCTGGTCCAGATGGCTTCACACCAAAATTCTATCAAACCTTCAAAAAGAGCTTATACTCCGAAACCATTCCAAAAAGTTGAGAAGGAAGGAATCTTCCCCAACACATTCTATGAAGCAAACATCACCCTGATACCAAAACCAGGAAAAGAAACCAACTAAAAAAGAAAAGTTCAGACCAATTTCACTAATGGATGTAGATGCAAAAATTCTCAATAAAATCCTAGCCACCAGATTATAGCTTCTTATTAAAAAAGTCATACATCATGACCAAGTAGGTTTCATCTCTGGGATGCAAGGCTGGTTAAACATATGCAAGTCCATAAATGTAGTTTACCATGTCAACAGAAGCAAAAACAAAGACCATCTGATCTTCTCAAAAGATGCAGAAAAAGCATTTGTTAAAATTCAATGTCCTTTTCTAATTAGAACTCTGAAGAATATAGGCATAGGTGGCACATTTATTAAACTGATCAAAGCCATCTACAATAAACCCACAGCTAATATTTTACTGAATGGAGTAAAACTGAAAGCTTTTCCACTTAGAACTGGAATAAGACAAGGTTGTCCTCTATCATCACTACTGTTCAACATAGTGCTTGAAGTTCTAGCCAACACAATTAGGCAAGAGAAAGAAAGAAAGGGCATCCAAATGGGGGCAGAGGAAGTTAAACTCTCCCTTTTGCCAATGATATGATCTTATACTTAGAGAACCCCAAAGACTTAACCCCAAAACTCCTAGAAGTGATCAAAAAATACAGTAACGTCTCAGGATATAATATCAATATCCACAAATCAGTAGCTTTTGTATATGTCAGTAACAGCCAAGATGAGAAACTAATCAAAGATATAATTCCTTTCATAGTAGCTTCAAAGAAAATGAAATACTTAGGAATATACCTAACAAAAGAGATGAAGGACCTCTATGAAGAAAATTATGAAACCCTAAGAAAAGAAATAGCAGAAGATATTAACAAATGGAAGAATATACCATGCTCATGGCTGGGAAGGATCAACATTGTTAAAATGTCTATACTTTCCAAAGCTATCTACAGATTCAATGCAGTCCCCATCATCATACTTTCATGATTTGGAAAAAATAATTCTTTGTTTTGTATGGAACCAAAAAAACCACTGCATAGCTAAGGCAATTGTTAGTAATAAAAACAAGTCCTGGGGCATCAGCCTACCAGACTTTCGGCTATACTACAAGGCCATAGTGATCAAAACAGCATGGTATTGAGACAAAAACAGAGACATAGATATCTGGAACCAAATAGAAATCCATGAAATGAAACTAATATGTTAGAGCCACCTGATCTTTGATAAACCAAATAAGAACATACACTGGGGGAAAGAATCCCTATTCAATAAATGGTGCTGGGACAACTGGATAACTACATGTAAAAGACCGAAAATGGACCCGCACCTTTCTCCACTCACTAAAATTGATTCAAGGTGGATAAAAGATCTAAATCTAAGGCATGAAACAATAAAGATCCTTAAAGTGTGGGGAGAACTCTTGAAGTTATTGGCCTAGGGAAAGACTTTATGAAGAAGACCCCAGAGGCAATTGCAATAACAACAAAAATAAATAAATGGGATTTAATTAAACCAAATAGCTTCTGTATAGCTAAGGAGGCAACAACCAAAGCAAATAGACAGTCATCAGAATGGGAAAAGATATTTGCATATTGTGAATTGAACAAAAGCAAGTAGCTAACAAACATGAAAAGATGTTCATTGTCCCTAATTATCAGAGAAATACTAATCAAAACCACCCTGAGATATCACCTAACACCAGTGAGAATGGCCCACGTCACAAAGTCTCAAAGCTGCAGATGCTGACATGGATGTGGACAGGAGGGAACACTTTTATATTGCTGGTGGACTGCAACCTTTTTAGAAGGAAGTATGGAGAATATTCAAAGAATTCAATCTAGACCTCCCATTTGATGCTACAATCCTATTACTAGGCATGTACTCAGAAGAAAAAAAAAAACATTTTATCATAAGGACATTTGCACTAGATTGTTTATTGTAGCTCAATTTACAATTGCTAAAATGTGGAAACAACCTAAATGCCCACCAACCCAGGAATGGATCAACAAGCTGTGCAGCCATTAAAATGGATGGAGACTTTATATCTTACATATTAACCCGGACAGAGTTGGAACACATTCTTCTTAGTAAAGCATCATAAGAATGTAGAAGCAAGAATCCAATGTATTCAATTCCGATTTGAGGACAGTTGAGTCTAGTACATGGTGGGAGGTGGGGGAAGGGGGGAGCGGAGAGAGGGAAGGGGAGGGTGGGGAGTAATGATGTATGACACAATGCTTGGGGGCAGGACACAATTATAAGTGAGACTTTACTTAACAAATGCAAGCAGTGTAACCTGGTTTTTTGTACCCTCAATGATTCCCTAACAATAAAAAAAAAAAGAGAGATAGTATATATAAAACACCTCACATCTCACTCTGACACAGAGTATGACTCAATAAACATATTTGTGTATGTGTCCACATATACCTACTGTTTATCTGGGCCATATGACTCATAGGATATTAAGTGTTTTTGGTCTCTTTTTAGATTAGGTAGAAAGAGAATAAGACAGCAGTGGAGTTTGCACAGAAACAGGACATTGAAAGAACTGGTAAGATGTTCTCCAGAAAGCATCCAGATGAACATGAATAGTCATATTCATTGAATTATTTGTAGAACAGATTTCTTAAAAAGTTTCCTGTGATTCTTTGATTCAGAAAAACTTTCCTAGGCCAGGTACGATGGCTTATATCTGTAATCCTAGCACTCTGGGACGCCAAGGAGAGTGGATTGTTTTAATCCAAGAGTGTGAGGTTGCTGTGAGCTATGATAGCACTTTACTGAGTGTGACAAACTGGGACTCTATCTCAAAATAACTAACTAAATAAATAAATAAATACTTTTCCTGATAGCTCATGTAACTGAACTGCTTTAGGTAGTCTATTTGACTTGGGTAATCAGGCTAGAGATGAGCAGGGTAGAATGGCAATGCGATAATATTCTGTTAAGATTTTGATTTTAGTTGTAGAGGTGTTAGAAAAGTAAGTTGGAAATGATTTTACAGGTGTCTTGTCCAATTTCTCACCTGGTAGAGAAACATTGTTTTTAGCCTCCCCAGAAAATGGCTGCTGCTTGATTGAATGGGAAGTTCTAGAAATACAATGAATCTTTTCAAAAAGAGAAACAAATAAGTTTGCCTTTACTGAGAATTCTAATAATATAGAAGGAAACCAAACACTTAAGGATAATTGCTTAGTAGTTATTGGTTAGAAAGAGTGTAAGACAAAGTGAAGTGTACTATCTTCAAGAATGCAGTTATTCAAAGATTTCATTTCCTAAAATATTTCAATGCCATAATGACATTGGTCAGTCTTTTATTACCCTGCAAGGGACCTCACTGGACCATGGATAATTGCTGGCACAGATATTTCTGTAAAGGAGACCACCTCTAAGAGTTCATTTTAATAAGCTGGGTTAGGTTAAGTGAAGCTGACATTTTAAATTATCTTGAAAGTTATTTTTAAAAATTTTTGAAATTGACCCAAATTATAAACTGGACATAATTTAGTATACTAGCATGCTAGTGTTTAGAATTAAAGCTTGGCACATAGTAGGTAATCAGTTAATATGTACTGAAGAAATGATTGAAATTGCCTGTATCTTTCAGTTTTTTTTTTTAAACAGAGTCTTACTTTGTCACCCTTGGTAGAGGGCTGTGGTGTCACAACTCACAGCAATCTCCAACTCTTGGGCTTAAGTGATTCTCTTGCCTCATCCTCCCAAGTAGCTGGGATGACAGGCACTCGCCCTAACGCCTGGCTGTTTTTAGAGACGGGGTTCTCAAACTTATGAGCACAGGCAATCCACTTGCCTCCGCCTCCCAAGTGCTAGGTTTCCAGGCGTGAGCCACCGTGCCTGTATTGCTAATCTTTTTATGGTAGAGAAGAGTGGTAGAATGTGAGAATTTATGGTTAACCTAGAACTTAATAAAAAGAAGATGATTCGTCTTTTGCCTTTTGAAGAGTTGCTTGCTCTGAATACTATCTCCATATATGACTTGATCAAATTCATAATTTTCTAAGTAATAAGAGTGAGATCCTGACCCATACGCTTCTGTCTCATTGTCTTATCCATCATCTTTGGTTGCCTCCTTTGAGGGTTCAGCCTAGGGGAATGGATTTTTTTCTGCAGGAGCATTCAGAGCTCATTCTTTAGAAGCGGATAATTTCAGAGTGTTCTGTGCCAAGAAAATGTCTGAGAACTATTAAGCATTATTGTTGCTTTGCTGGTTTTATGGGTCACTCACCTTTTTGTTACCTGGGTCCTTGATCTTTCCTTTAATTGTTGAATCCTTCCTTTAGACATTCTATTCTTTGGGGTTTCTGTTGCTTTGAAAGAGCCAATGTAAAATTTATTATTGTGTGTTTTTGTCTGGCCTCAGGAGTAATCTTGATGGGAAAGGTGAAGTGATTCATACTTAGCCTCAGAACCTGAGCATTCTGATACTGTATAAATATCATGCACCTCAACTTTTCTTGGTAGGAAAAGAGGCTTACAATTTGTCTCTGAAGAAATTTGTGTATGCTAGTGGTGAGACACATGGGTTGGGCTTGGGAGTGGTGTGTATAATTGTTACTGCTTACAGAAGCTGATGTGTGGTGTGCAAATATAAATCATATAGAATTTTATTCTGTGCTGGCATTACCTATTACTTAAGACTGCTATGTTTCAGTGCATCTAGGAGCTTTCTCTGCCACATTAAAGATTTTTATGTGATGATTCCCTCACAGATGTCTTCCTTTATGGTTTTAGCTGACAAACAGAGATTTAAGAGACAACACTGAGCCTAAAAGCTTTTTCAGTAGCACGGCAATGCAATTAATGTTTCAAGTGCCTGGGTAGAACCTAATCAGGTTGGGTTTTTATGTTTAAGTTCATCTTTCTTGTCGGTTTTGAAGGCTGTTGTGTGAGAGAGCAGAAGTCTAGCCAGTGTTCTCTCTGTATATTTGTGAGGACAAGAGAAAATCATTCTCAAGTTGATATCGCTTGTTTTGGTGTCTTCTTGTAGCAAGGAATAGGAATCCTGGAGAGAAATTCAGCTCTTTAGTATAAAGTGTGATAGACAACGCTAAATGAATCTCTGATTTTATAGGGTGAAGTGACACACCTTTCCTAATTCTTAACCATGTGCTTGATGCTGTGCTTGGTCATTTATGTACATTATTATTTAATTACCATAAGAACCCATCAAGGCAAGAGCTCTGCCACGTTAGAGATGAGCAGATCCAGGTAGTTAGAGAGCATGTGTAGGCTGCTGTGCAGCAGAGTTTGTGTTCAGCTCCAGGTCTCTGCTCCTTTGGTCACTGCTTTATGTTCTTGTGAGATGCCAGCTGCATGTGTCCTGCTTTCTTCACCGTCTCCTACAGATCCTGAGATTGCCTTTGGCTTGAAGATACACTGGAAAATGAAGAATAAAGTTCTCAAGAAGAAGATTAATAGGCCTTTGGGTGCTAAAGACTAGACATTGTGGGAGAAGAGGTTTTCTGAACAAGCCAGTGCTATGTTGCTGCCTTGTCTACTTCTCTGGCAGCATTGTTTTCCTTGAAGAGCAGAGTATGAAAGTGGTCCCATTTGTGCTCTGTTTCTATTGGAGGCAAGTTTGAATCTTGCTTTTAAATCACTTTTTTCCCTCCTTAGATACCAATGGGGAAAACATTGCAGAGTCGTTGGTTGCAGAGGGCTTAGCCACCCGAAGAGAAGGCATGAGAGCTAATAAGTAAGTATTCATTATCCTTCAGTCCCTCCAACCTCCTTCAGGTGGTTGGGTAGTCAACTGTAAATTGGCTTCGCTGCATTTTCATTCTTGTCCCCTAACAAAATTGGTAACTTCAGATGCTTTCATGGCTTCTAGGACATTCTTGTTTAGTTATGGATTATTTTGTGCCCTGAGGTCACTCAGAATTCATTAATGGTGTTTGACATGTATATCTATTTTAACAGCAGGTTTTGAGAACAGGCAAGTCTACTCATAAGAGTCAACAGGTTTTAGATCATAGATAATTCAGTTACTTACCCAGTCATCCATCCCCAAATATTTATTTAGCACTTACTATGCTCTAGGTTGTGTTCTAGGCACTAAGACTATAGCAGTGAGCAGACTCTAATGTGGAGACAGACAATAAACCAAGAAACAGATATATCATCTGTTATATGTCTGTTCTTAGATCAAGTACAAGGAATAAGTGCAGTGAAGATTTAAGCAGGTGAATAAGACCTCAATTGTTCTGTTTTGAAATTCAGGGGAAAATTTATATACAAAGACTTTTAAGTGTGTGCTGGTTTATGAATGTGTAGATACTTAATTAGCAGATAAGAATATTTGTTTAGCTTATGGCAATGTGAACTTATTAGAAAGGAGTGTTATGTATGTAAGTTTTATAGCACATTTATTATGCTTAAGTTCAGTAGTGTTGGTTCTCGGTAGGATGGATTGCAGCTGGCTTTAATTAATACTTTAGTCTCTGAAAATTGATATGCCACATTAGTAATTTGGAGTCTGTAAACACACTGTTTTTAAATCATTAAATTCTTGCTATTTTAGATGACTATTGTACCCTTAGAAAAGACTTTAGAAAAATATTGGTATGAGGTGTGCCAGTGATGAGGATGAGCAAAGGCAGACGTGCACCTTTTGCCATCTTTCTGCTTTCATAGACTTTGGGGTCATGTTTTTCGCCATATACTTCTTTGGTCCTTTCTGACTGCAGGGAGACATTTGCTGGACTTTGTAATTAGGGTGTGTGCATGTGAGAATTTTTTGAATGAAGATGTTTGATTTAGGTGGTATTTTTTTGAAACATTCCAAGGTTTTATTTAAGGGCAATTTCTGGCTTGATTATTATCATTGCAGTGTTCTTTGGGGAATTGAGTTTGCAATCAGAATGAATAATAAAATCTCATAGCATTATTGTATCCTCTAAATAAGGAAATCTCCCCTGGAGTACCATCCTTCTTTTTCCTCCAACATTGTCTTGATCTAAAGTCTCTTTTCCTCAGTTTTGTATGTGCTTCTATCTATCTCTTACACTACATTTCTTCATCTAATTATAAGGCTGTGGATTTGAATCCTTGAGGATGTGGTTGCTTTTGGGGAGAGGAGAAACTGAAAGAAGGGAAGAGAGAAACTGAAAACTTGCTTGCTTGAGACATGGGAGGTTATCTATGTCTGCTTAGAAATCCCTACTGGTGACAATGGGAGGAAGTGCGTTTTATGCACGTAGGCCTTGGTACGAGGTGTGTGAGACTGTGCCTTCTTATCTCAGATAGAAGAGAGAGAAGAGCCATTTCTAGCCTATTTTTTTTTTTTTTTTTTTTTAAGTTGCTTTGGTTTGTCTACTTAACGTACATACACTGCTCCTTTATGTAGTTTGGTTTCCTCTTAATGAAGGAGGAGGCTTCCATTTTCAAACTCTTTTTGCTTAGCTGGTCTTGTGTACAGGTAGTTTTGAGGTAACATTATTTGCAATAACAGTGTTCACTCAGCATTCCCCAGGCTAGTTCTGTAGACTAAGAAAGAGTGAGGGTGGTTCTTAGTCACCTTGCCTGTACTGTGTCCTGCTGAGCTGTGTCTGGATTCTGGTTCCTGAATCTGGGGTGGTTAAATGAAGTTGTACCCCCTGGAGTAGCACCCCTCTGAGCCACTAACTTGTTTTTTTGTAATCACTAATGGTGGCAATACTGAGATGTGTGTTAAGTTTTTCTCATTAAATGCTCTTTTCAATTCAATCTGTTGTTTGAAGGAACAAGTTTGGAACCTGGAAATTGCACTCATGGTGATTTTCTGGTGATAGAATGAGTCATAAGTCACGGATCTGAAACAAATGCTTGAGTCTCTTCAAGGGGAGAAGATGCTGAAGAAACCCCCTGTCAAAGAGCCCCATATTTATTTCTTTCTCTTTTTTTTTTTGGTCAGGAAATTTTATTTGAACATTCTAAAGCAATAATGCTTCAGATGTTACTTAAGTGTCCCAGACAGGATTAACAAAATTAAATGTTTCTAAATTACAAATTCAGCTTTTGTAGGAGTCTCAAAAAGAAAAAAGAAGAAAACAACCCTCCTCCCAAAAGAAGTATAACATACACATTTTGAAGAAATCCCAATGTTTCATGCAGTGGTAGGGAAGATGTAAAAAGCCACCCAAATTCACACATTTCTATACCAATCATCATCAGAAAAAGTACTCTGTAGTCAATCTGTGCACCAGAATGCATTTGGGAATCTACACCTATGTTACATTATTTAATGTTATATACAGTTATTACCTACCCTCCCTCCCCGTTTTTAATAATTTCTTATTTAAAACCTTCATTCAAACGCCCAAAAGAAGTAAGACTAACTTGGCAGCCGGGGTGGGGGGGGTGGGGGGGTGGGGAGATAGGGCCTCATATTTCTATTTGTGAACTCACTAACCCCACTTGTTTATTTTTTCATGTTCCAGTCCTGAGCAGAATCGGCTTTCAGAATGTGAGGAACAAGCAAAGGCAGCTAAGAAAGGGGTGTGGAGTGAGGGGAACGGTTCACATACTATCCGGGACCTCAAGTACACCATTGAGAATCCAAGACACTTTGTGGACTCACACCACCAGAAGCCTGTCAATGGTGAGGCTGGCGGGAAAAGACAGCTATGACTCAGGATCATTTCCTTCTAATTGCGCTCTTTGCTTCCTGAGGTTTATAAAAATCTAGCAAGCCTTTGTTTTACTTACATAGTATCCAAAGGAAATCTTTAAAGGTAAATAACACCAATTTGGAAAGGAATTTGTATTCATTTCACATAGGTTATAGCAGATGTATTTTGCAGAGGTTAGTCCTTTAGTGTTGCAAAGTGGTAAATTGCTGGTGTTTTGTACATTAGAGATGTTTTGTTTACTAAAATAAGGCTACTTAAATACTACCCCTAAAACTTAGAGGTAGAAACATGTATTCTGTATTTATCTAAACACACATAGTTGTCCCTCAGTATCCATGGGGAAGATTATCACCCACAGATACCAAAATTGAGGGTGCTCAAATCCCTGATGAAAAATGGCATAGCATTTGACTATAATTTATGCACATCTTCTCATATACGTTAAATCATGTCTAGATTACTTATGATACCTAATATAATACCTATGCATCACTTTATCTTCTTGGATTCAATGTAATACTTGGTGTACAACAAATTTAAGTTTTGGTTTTTAGAAATTTATGGAATTTTTTCCTTTTTTCCTGAATATTTTCAATCTCTGATTAGTTGAATCCACAAAGATGGGAACCTGCTGATACAGAGGACCAACTGTGTGTGTGTATGTCTGTCTGTCTGTATGTGTGTATATATAATATATGTGTATGTGTGTATGTAGTTTTTGGCCCTTCTTTGAGACCTGACTAACTACAGATAGTAAAATGAAATTATTACCAGTCCTGAATTAGTTTTTGCTGGGTACCTGGTACTCAAGTGAGCATCCTTGCTTATGAATAGCAAAGCTTTAATGTAAGCCATGAGGTTCCTCAAGATTCAGAAGACAGAGAAGCAGGTCTGGCCTGTATTCTCCAGGAATCATCTGTGCAAGTGTCTGTTGTGCAAAACTGAATGACCTGCCAGCGTACCCTCACTTTTCAGAGGTTTTGGAGAGGGGAACTGTGCTAAATGCAGTTTGATTGGGCATTGTTTTTCCTTGGCACGCCTTTTGCTAATGATTTAAGGTATTTTTTCTATCATGCAGCCATCATCGAGCACGTGCGGGACGGCAGTGTGGTCAGGGCCCTGCTCCTCCCAGATTACTACCTGGTTACAGTCATGCTGTCAGGGATCAAGGTCAGACTGGGTTATGTGGTGGGCACAGGGTGTGTAGAAGTGTTTGTTTATAGGTATATTCTTTTACTTGGGGATTTCAGATCCGCTATCTTTCTGGTATGGATCATTAACATTGACTTTAGAGTACTTTATTCTTGTTTTGGTTTAAACGTCATGGTGGGGCAATTCTAATTGGATTTTTTTTTTTTTTTTTTTTTAAGTACTCTCGGTCTCTTTGGAATGGGCTGTGCTTAGAGATTGTTCAGTATGTAAACCTAGAATAGGAGAGATGAGAGACTCTGAAGTTTGCTGAATATGGCATCTATTGACATAAAATACTAATTTTGATTTTAAAAATGCCAAAGATTAAAAGCTAAGTACTGACAAATCTTATCTTAGTAAGGGGCCATTTTCAACTGTAATTATAATAAAATTATTTTCTTCATGGTAGTATGGTTTTATTTGCCTTTATTAAGAATTCTGAAATGATATTTCCAGGCCTTTTTTTGTCAGTATATTTTTAAAAGGGTTAGAAGACCTGATTTCAGACTTTACTGAGCTTAGCTTTCTGGCATGTGTACAATCTGGAAAGCTCACTGTGGGGTGAGAGTGCCTAGTACTCACATTTAGGCAGTGTTATTCACCTGTCTTAATTCACTTTAGTGCCCGACTTTTCGACGGGAAGCAGATGGCAGTGAAACACCAGAGCCTTTTGCTGCAGAAGCCAAATTTTTCACTGAGTCGCGACTGCTACAGAGAGATGTTCAGATCATTCTGGAGAGCTGCCACAACCAGAACATTTTGGGTACCATCCTTCATCCAGTGAGTATTCCTGTGCAGACTATGTTGTAATGGATCAGGGGTGCTTTTGGGGTTTGTAGAGCTGGTGTTTGCTTCTCTTCTTTCTCTCTGTTTTTAATATCTGTTTAAATATTTTGGCAGGATTATCATCTACTGATTTTGAGACATTTTCTAGGGAGAATCCCTTTGTCTTAAGGATTTGCACAAATCTGTGTACTTTCTCACCTTTAGAAAATTAATCCCCAATGTTATTGGGTTTATAAAGGGAAGAGGAACTTTATCAATTATTTTTCCAAGTGTTTGGTCCTAGAGGATGCCAACAGGAAAGGCTGAACACTGCTGTATTTAGAAGTAAAACTGAAATTTATAAAATAGGATTGGTGAGGTTTGTATGCAGGTCAACAGATCAGTTTTCTGGATTATTGGTAGACCAAAGAGGAGGAAACTATTGTATGGAAAAATTAATTATTTTGTGTATTCCAGTCTTTATTTAGTTGGCCTGTTACTTTCGCTTATAGCAGGAAAGAGGCTTTTTATGTTCTTGTAGTTCTGCTGGGGAGTTTTACTCTATTGTACACTTTGGTAGATGAGTTTATTCTTAGACATGAAATGACCTTGTTTTTAACACCTAAGTTTGAATGGATTTCCTTTATTGTAACCTATGTCCAATGCAGTTAAACTACTATTACTTATTCTTTGGCTAGATAATTCTTTCACGTTGGCAGTTGTGGAAGGCTGTGAGGCTTGGTTTGGAGTGTGCCAAGGTCACGTCTGTTTTTTCTGAAGTACTGAATGTCTGGCTGTGCCCTGCCAGATGGCTCTGTGTCACTGTAGAATGTGAATTGTAATTCACTGGGCAAAATGTAGCTTCTTTTATTCCCTACTCAGCCTGTTCTTTGGCTCTCCCCTTATGAAAGGGGAGGAAGTGCTGATCTTAGGGGAAGGAAGAATAAGGTATAATCTGTGCTAAAGATTAATATCCTCCTCTGCCCACAAGAAGAGTTATTGAAATGTCAATTCCATTCAATGCCACTAGCATTTATCCTACTTCTATTAAGTAGAATTATCATGCTGTGTGTTGTGGGGATATGAAGCTATGGCTGTTTGTTGAGAGGAGTCTCAGATTCATGTTTCCCATCTTGGGGATGGTTTCCTAATTAGAGAAACTACTTTGAAAACAATCACAAACTGTAGAATACATTGGAGCAATGTTAATTTTGTCAGAAGTCTAGAGAATGGATTCTCTTGTGACAGAATCTAATCTGTGTTTGCCTTCTCTTGTGTTTTGTTTTTCAGAATGGCAACATCACAGAACTCCTCTTGAAGGAAGGTTTTGCACGCTGTGTGGATTGGTCGATTGCAGTTTACACTCGGGGTGCAGAAAAGTTGAGGGCGGCTGAGAGGTAAGGTCCATCAAGGAGGCCTTATAGCCATCATCTTATTAAGGATCTTTAGAGAAAGACACCTAGTGATCTAGTCTCGCCCTGTGTGCGGGGTCCATTTGTTTCAGTAAAGGGATAGGGAAATTCCTCATACAGGAGTGACTTACACCTCAGTCTTTAGGTTCAGTCTAATTCAGTGCTGGATAATAAGAGCTTGGGTTTTTTACTCAGACATTATTCTTAACTTGATACGCTTTTTTAATGTTTTCAGGTCACTTTTTCCTGAGCCTCTCTTTTATGTTCTGCATTTTAGGCATTTGGAATGAAATAAACTTGAGGCTCATTTGATGAAGATGAACGAGAAAGGGTAGAGTCAGGATATGATGGAAGGATAGAATCTGTGGGTCCTAAACCAGGACCATTCGATCTTATGAAGCTTACTGCTCAGTTTGTTTAAACGTATTTTTTAAATTATAAGTGCTAATATAACTGTAAGGTGCTTTTGTCGTGTTTTTGGCTCAGTTCCTATGATTAAAGCCGATATAGAACTAAATGATTTCCAGAAAACCATGTGTGGAAATTCTAAAAATTGGTGGCCATTCCAGTGTCAAGGTCAAGATATAGATGAATTTGTTCCACTTGAAGGGGCAGATTGGTGAACTTGTTCCATCTGAAGGGTAAATAGAAGAAAATAAAGCAGGTAGTAAGAGTAAATGAATGGAAATGATGCTTAGGAAAATCTGCATCACCATCTCCCAGGGTGCATTTGCACTAAGACAGTCAATACCTATGGTCTACACTCAAGGCTTGTTGTATGGCTTATTTCAGAATCTCAAAATTATTATGGTCTTGATAACTACATTGAATAACTATACTATTCATTCCCTTTCTTAGGTCTTTAATATCCTTCTGTACCTTGTAAGCAGAAATATTTGCAAGTTTTTTTTTTTAATTAGATTTTAAACTGGCTCATGTCATATGGCACATTGAACAAAAATGTACATTGTCTGATGAAAAAAGAGTGATTACTTAAATTTTTTTTTTAGTTGTTATGTTTTCCTCCGTTAAATGAGAAAGATATAATACACTTATCAAGTACAGTATTCCAAATACTTTTCATTACTCTGTGATGCTCAATTTCTTTTGTATGGTGCAGAAAATCTTGTTAGGTAGTCTAAATTATACTTTTGGTTGATACAATTTTTTTGCATAAAGTTATTGCCCCTTTTTAAAGAAACGTGAATACAATGAAAGTAATATCTACATGTTTTATGACATCTTTAGGAAATTTATAGACTTTTTGCAGAGTGTTCATCATTAAAAAATAGGCTATAGACCAGGGAATGCAAATCGTATTTCTCTAATATGTGATTACTGTCTGCTGTTTTGCATGCTGCATTTGAGCTATTTGTGTGATAGGTAAGATTGTATTCTCTGTATGGAATTAATGTGCTTTTATAGCTATTACATCCTTTGTATTTTTCTCATTTTAGTGCAAAAGATTGCAATTCTATTTTCAGAAATGATAGTTCCTTTTCACTGCACATGTATACACTTATTTGTAAGCAGTTTTTAAGACAGCTGTTCATCGTTTTTTTTTTTGTTTTTTTTTTTTACATCTTGGTACATATTCCTTTTCCCATTCTTAGATTGACTCAGAAAATATCTACTAAGCTTAAAACTTCAAAATAAATTTTTGGTTACATGGTTTTTAAACTCTTGTCAGTAAACTTCTACAGGAATTTTATCTATTTTCAACGATTCTTGAAACTCTTGTCAGTAAACTTCTATAGGAATTTTATATATTTTTCATCTATTTTAGAGCACTAAAATTGGTGACATTTTGCTCTAAACAGAATTTGGTTGTTGATAACCTTTTTATAACTCAAGTAGAAATTGACCAGGCCCATGCTACTAAAAGTTTGCTTATGTGTGTGTCCCATTTAAGAAAGCAATTGCTCTGTATTTGTTAACTGAAATTTTCTAATAGTCACTAGAAAATACTGGATAAACCAAAGAATTAATTGTCAAGGTAGACTTGTACCATCTGGGCTCAAAAAATTGCACACCTGGACCAGTCTTCTAGCCATGGGTTTATGGTATACATACCTCGTGGATATTTTCTTTTGCTGTCACTCTTTGTTCTGGTGTGACTGTTGGTCTTTCTTCTGGTTGTGTCTATAGGGAAGGGAAGAATTCTGTATTAGTTGTGTGCTCCCTTGGTGGTGGTGGATTTCATTTGCTAACATAGTCTGCCTGCCTGAATGATCTTGTATCTTTTCTTTGTTGCTAGGTTTGCTAAGGAACGCAGGCTGAGAATATGGAGAGACTATGTGGCTCCCACTGCTAATTTGGACCAAAAGGACAAGCAGTTTGTTGCCAAGGTGAGTCATTCTCAGCATCTCGATATGTATAGTAGACATTTCCAGAGAAGTGATAATACAAGGATTTGAACCATTAGAAATGCTGCAGCTCTTGAATATTTCAAGGCAAGCCAGTGGGGTGGGAGTGTGTGTGTGAATATGTGTATGTTTGTTTGTTTGTTTTAAGGGGTTTAGAAACCATAAGAACTTTGGAATTTCTAGCTAGCTAGCTTGAAATATCTCTCATATTTTAGGGGTTCTTTTTTTTTATCTGCTTAGCAAATGGCATTCTCTAAGATTTTCTGTGCCTAAGTACAGACAATCCCTGACTTAAGGTGATTTCGATTTAACGATTTGACTTTATGATGGTGTGAGAGTAATACAGTTTTTAGTAGAAACTATACTTTGAGTATAGTTTTTTCACTTTTAGTGTAGTATTCAATAAATACATGAGATATTCAGTACTTTATTATTAAATAGGCTTTGTGTTAGATTTTGTCTAAACATAGGCTTCTGTACGTTCTAAGCACATTTAAGGTAGGCTAGGCTAAGCTATTGTGTTAAATAGAGTGTATTAAATAGAAGTAGTAGTTATTAAATGTATTTTTACATTTAATAATGTAAAATGGTAAATGTAGAAATTGTAAATGTAGTGTTTTAAATGTATTTCTACTTAAAACATTTTAAGTTGTGATGGATGTAGGTAAATCATAAATTAAGGAGCATCTGTTGACCTCAAGTTTCCCTTCTTTGTGTTCTAGAGCTTTTATGGCTTTGTTTTGTTTCTGAGAGTTCTCTATTGGTGTGTCTTGGGATGGATTGCTTTGAAGGGTATTAGAGCTATTATGAAATAAATTCCTTGTATCAGCGGTGCTATAATTTTTTTTCTTAATTGCAGGTTTTAGTAACTTGAGTTGTCAACATGTTCTCCATTTCTTTCAAAAATGCTATATGTTTTCCATCCCATTTTTACTTTTGCCAAGATATTGTGGAAGTTTTGTCTTTATGGGCTGAAAGTGGTTAAGTGTTCATATTCTTGGATTGGGAGATGGCTATTTTCTGTCTGCTAAGCCTGAGTTTAAGTTGGAAAGCCACTAGGTGGCAGTGTCAGCCTGAAAAATCCTGAGGCTGTTTATCTGATAAAATTTTAGCAAATTCTCTGAGGGATTGGCTGGATTTCTTCAGTTTCTTTTTTTTTTCTTTTTTTTTTTTTATTAAGTCTTTTGTACATATATCATAAATACATTTATGCCAATTTCAGTGTGTTGATTATTTGTACAAATTGGAGTGCTTACATTGTACTAATCAACATTAGCTTTCACCTCATTTACCCAATTATAGCATTAGGACATTTGTGTTCTACACATGTAGATCCAACTTGTACTTGCAATGTGCTCCATAGTTGTGGTCCCCCTATGATCCCCTATTATCCCTCCCACCTCCTCCCCTTCCCTTTCCCTCCCCTTCCCTCCTTCATCTGAGGCTAAAGTTGTGTTTCATTTTTCATATGCAAGTATGAGTTATTATAAATTGGTTTCACAGTAGTATTGAGTACATTGGATACTTTTTTTTCCCATTCTTGAGATACTTTACTAAGAAGAATAATTTCCAGCTCCATCCATGTAAACATAAAAGAGGTAAAGTCTCCATTTTTTTTTCTTCAGTTTCTTTTTTATGGTGTTTAAAGCAGTAGGTCACAGAATGGGTAGGTGGCCTCTTTCCCTCTTTTAGTAGGTGGTATCCAGGCAGCTGTAAACCATAATCACCCTTTTCAGTGGACGGGTATGGGTGTCGTCCCTGGTCCCTTGCATCTTCCAAGTCTTGATGCCGACCAAAATGGACCTCCACTTCTTTCTGTGTGAGGAGTGTACTAATACAGAAAATTGATCTTGGGTTGCTCTACGTATTTGGAACTCACTTACTCTGTACTCATGCTTCTGTTAGAATCTTGTTGTGTTTTTTTTTTTTTTTTTTGTAGAGACAGAGTCTTACTGTACTGCCCTCGGGTAGAGTGCCATGAGGTCACATGGCTCACAGCAACCTCTAACTCCTGGGCTTACCCGATTCTCTTGCCTCAGCCTCCCTCACATCTGGGACTATAGGCGCCCGCCACAACAACGCCCGGCTATTTTTTTGTTGTTGTTTTTGCAGTTTGGCTGGGGCTGGGTTTGAACCCACCACCCTCGGCATATGGGGCTGGTGCCCTACTCACTGAGCCACAGGCTTGTTGTAAGATTGTAGCTACACAATGAAGGGATAATTCTTCACTCAAGAAGGGAGGCTGGCATTCTGGTATTCACCATCTTTGTTTAGAGCAGTGGTTCTCAACCTTCCTAATGCCGAGGCCCTTTAATACAATATGTGTGGGTCGCGACCAACAGGTTCAGAACCGCTGGTTTAGAGGGTCTGTGAGAGAGGATCCTTTACCTTGCCCTTACCAGTCCCTCCTTAGTTGAAACTGAGTTTATAGAAAAACCTAGACTATTTTGAAGAATTGTGGACCTTTGCTGCTTAGGGAATGAAGGCATTGCAGAAGAAGGAAATTCAAAGGATTTAGATAATTGAGCCAGTAGCTTCACATTTATCTTAAATTTGACTTAATTGGTAACTAGAAAAGGGAGAACTGCCTGTAAGAACCTTTTCTCTTTTTTAAAATCTAGGACTCTAGGACTTTTTAAAGTAACAAAGTGAGTCTTTTATCCTTACAATGAAGTTTTATTCATTTACAATGCCAAAGTAGAGTAGATTACCTCTGGAAACCATCTAATTGAGAATTATGAGGAATAACCAATCTCTTATAGAACCTGAAACATACATTTAGTTCATTTGGGCATAGGCCTACTTGGAGGGTAGAGAGAAAAATGTATTTATAGGTAGGTAAAGGGTTTTAAAACTTCTTAGTTTTAAAAATTCTTCAGCATTATATTTGCTTTTAAAATAGGAAAAAATCATAAAAAAGATAAGCAAAAATACCCAAACTAGTGTACATGAAACACTGTGACATAGCTTTTTTTTTCCCCCTAAAGACAGAGATGATCATACTATTTATCTCAAGGTTGGCAAACTATGGCCCATGGGCCAAAGTCGGCTTAGCACTTCTTTTTGTATGGCTTGTGGATTTTACATTAAAAAGTGGGTTTTGTATTGATACAAAATATTTTGTGGTATGTAAAAATTATATGAAATTAAATTTTATTTTTGCGAGTAAATTGGAACATAGCCACGTGTATTTGTTAACATATTTGTCTATGGCTGTTTTCATGCTATAATGGCAGAGTTGAGTAGTTGTAACAGAATAAATAGCCAGCAAAGCCTAGGATATTTGCTGCTTGACCCTTTACCTAAAAGTATGATGATCCCTGATCTATCTATATTGTTCCTACTTAAAGTACATTGATAAGACATGGGGTGCTTGGGTCAGATTGTAAATTAAGGCATTGCTTCCTTTATCAAAAACTTACCAGTCAGTCTTTTAATTGATCTTCAATAATACTTTGTTGGAACCTTTGGCCTTCATCAGTCTGTACTAGTTGCTCTTGTTGTCAGTTCTAGACCTGTCATCTTAGTTTTTCTTCACCATTATCCTGAGGGAGTTTCTTTGGCCTACTTTTGGGTTGGAAGTACGCTTACTGGATCTTGTGGCTTTTTCTTTATGATTTTTTGTTGGCACATATTCTCTTAACTTCATGGCAGAAGAGTGTCTGAGAGGTAAATTTTCTGAGAACTTTGATGTTCATTCTCTGCTTACCCTTGATAGTTTAGCTGGATACAGAATTTGATTTTAGAAGTCATTTTCCATCAGAATTGTTAAAGTATTGCTTCAGTTGTCAGCTATCAGAGGCTTTGTTTTTGTTTGTTTTCTTAGGAGTCTGAAAACATTGTGATATCACATTCTTATATAGGTATGGTTTCATTTCTTCATTCTGATCTTGGTGTCTGATATGTAACAGTGATATGCTTTGCTTATCCATACGTGAGTATATTGTGCCTCAATATTTAGTTTTTTAGTTCTTGGAATCACTCTCTCCCCCCCCCCCCCCAACTATCTAGTTGCTCTGTTTTCTTCTTTCTAGAACTCCTATATTTGTTGTGTGTGTTTGTGTGTGTGTGTATATTTTATTATTTGGGATTCATTGAGGGTACAAAGAATTAGGTTATACTGATTGCATTTGTTAGGTAAATTCCCTTTCATAATTGTTTCCTGCCCCCATAGAACTCTTATATTTGGATATTGGACTTTATGGGGTAGTCTTCCAAAGTTTTCCTCTGATTTTCTGTCTCATCTTCTATTCTTTTGAATTTCTTTGTATTTATTTTTCTGCTGTTCCATTGATATGATATTGTTTTAACTTCTAAAGAGCTCTTTTTTTTTTTTTTATTCTCTGGATATTTCTCTTTTCTTACTACTGTTTTAAAAAGTAATTTTTAAATCACTTTTTCAGTACTTATTTCAGAGGTGAATATCATCTTTTAGCTCTTTGAGCAATTTTTTTTTCTTTTTTGGGGGGCGGGGGACAGAGTCTCACTGTTGCCCTCAGTAGAGTGCCGAAGTGTCACAGCTCACAGCAACCTCAAACTCTTGGGCTTAAGCAATTTTCTTGCCTCAGCCTCCCAAGTAGTTGGGATTACAGGCGCCTGCCACACTGCCCAGCTATTTTTTAGTTGCACTTATTGTTTAGCTGGCCTGGGCCAGGCTTGAACCCGCCAGCTTCGGTGTATGTGATCGGTGCCCTACTCTCTGAGCTATGAGCGCTAAGCCAGTCTGAGCAATTATTTTTAAATTTAATGAGATAGAGTCTCACTCTGTTGGCCAAGCTAGAATGCCATGATGTCAGCCTTGCACATAGCAACTTCAAACTTTGGGTTCAAGGGATCTTCCTGCCTCAGCCTCCTGAGTAGCAGATCTTGTAGGCACTCGCCGCAATGCCTGGCTAGTTTTTCTGTTTTTAGTAGAGATAGTGTCTTGCTCTTGTTCAGGCTGGTCTCTTAATTCCTGAGCTCAAGGGAATCCTCCTTCCTTGGCCTCTCAGAGTGCTAGAATTACAGGTGTAAGCCACCAGGCCTGGCCCTTAAATTTTTGTGTTCTTTGAGGCCCTCTTCCACTACCCATATCTTTCCCCCTCCTCCCCCTTTGGTTATTATTGTTACTTAAGTTTTCATATTAGAGATGTTCCTCCAATATTTGCTAATCTTTTATTTAAGAATGCGCTATTAAAACACTGGGTTAGAAGCAATGAATGTGTATGTGGGATTTAGGGTATACATCTTAAAATCTAGCTGCTGCTGGGCGGCATCTGTGGCTCAAAGGTGTAGGACGCCGGCCCCATATGCCAGAGGTGGTGGGTTCAAACCCAGCCCCAGCTAAAAAAAAAAAAAAAAAAAAAAATCTAGCTGCTGCTTATAAAGATTTGAAACCAATCCTAGTTTTTAGTCACATTTTCATTCCCAATTAAAATGCTTGATTTAACAGTTTCTGAGTCTTTTGGCAAGCTGGGGAGTAGAGAGGGATTCTGCAATATAAAGCAGATTGGCTATTGTGTTTTCCCATCACTAGGAAAGAATTTTGCTTTTGTGAGTCAGTGGCGTCAGGTACTACTCATCCACCTGCTTACTAGCTTCCAAAGTTGTGTTGCAGTGCTCTTCTCTTCCATTATCTTTCTCTTTGGGGGCTTATGTAGATAGATGGATAGGTAGGGTAGATAGATTACTTTATTTGTGTCTAGGGGTGTTCAAAAAGGGAACCAAAATAAATGTTTTAGTTTACTTCTTTAATTGATGCATAATGTTCTATCAGTAAGGCTGCACCATAATTTAATTAACCAGTCCCTAATAGGTTGATGTTCACATAGTTGATGATTTTTTTTCGTTATTTAGAAAATTAGGATTAAATCTTCAAGTAAATGGCAGTTATTTCCTTAGAAATGATTTGGATCATTTAGCTCTTCATAAATATTAACTGGTATATACTCCTAAGTATGTTATTCTTTAATATGTTCTAGTATAGGTGTTAGCCAGCTTTTTTTAAAGAACAGCATAATGATTATTTTAGGCTTTGTGGGCCATAATAGTCTGTGTTGTAACTACTGAACTCTGCCATGGTAGCATGAAAACAGACAATATGTAAATGAATGAGTGTGGCAGTATTTCAATACAGCAACTTAACAATATGAAGCTAGTTGGATGGCTCTTGGGCCACATGGTTTGCCAGTCTTTGTTGTAGAATAGTAGACATCAGCATTAAATTTAAAAAGAAAATTTATGTGCATTAGTTTTTGTAACCTAGAACCCAACTATAGTTCTGTTGTCATTTTACTCGATTTAAAGTGTCTGTTAATGCCAAGCAACTTTTTCAAGGAAACCAAAAAAATGTCACAAGGTACTCGAGTCCTCACACTTGTAGTCTGAAAGTCCTACACATCTTTGCTGAGCCATTCTGCTCTAAAGATCATGTGATTGTAAGGCCTTAACAAATAGTGATTCTCTCTTTAGCCGTCTCCCTGTTTTTTTTTTCAAGGAATTAATTGTACAAGACATAGCTAAAATAAACGGAAAAGAGCCTGCATAGGATAGTCTTTGGCCTTTTTAACTGGATGCCTCTGGGGTCCTATCACTGATTTCTAGAAGTGTTGCAAAGCTGTAGATCAGTGTTTGCCAAGAGGCTCACTCCTGAGAAATATGAAACTCAACACAGTATTCTCTGCATAAAAGTGGCCTACTGAAAGACTGGTTTCTGTTGTCTGCTTGAGCAGTTTTACTTCTTAAGGAATGAAATGCAGGGGAGGGCTCTCTGTCTCTCCAGGTTAGCAGAGAAGCATGTTCACTTCACAGCGATTAGCAGAGCCTGCCTGAGACTTTTGTGCCTGTTGTGGCCTGCCAGTTCCCTCCCTTCCTTCCCTGTGGCGTTTTAGCTGATCTGTGCTGTTTGTAGCCATATGGTCCCCTGAGCACGTGGCTTAGCTTCCCTGTTCCTGCTGCTGGATCTACAGGCATTGCAGATTTCATGGACCTGAATAACATTGTTACAGCAGGGAGGAGGGTTGGGTTGGAAGCATGTCCTCAAGAGGTATCTTCTCACTGTCCTGCCTCCTTGGAGGCCCCTTGCTTGATTCTCCCAGATAGCTTAAACAGAGCCCTGAACTAGGTGCTTTGAGAAGATATAAAAGAACTGGAAGTAGTTCCTGCCTTCAAGGAGTTCACCTTCTAAGACTTTGGTTTGGGAGCCCTAAGTGGTTAACTAGCATGTCCAATGTCCAGTTTTAGAGATCAATGTTTATAAGCAAACATGGATACAATGGATTTTAGAATGCATTTGGTTTTGCCCTGATCATTTTTTCTGTTACAGCTCTAGATGGAGTTCGTTATCGTGTCTCTGAGGTACTTTCCTCCCATTTTTTTTTATTGTGTTAAAGTTCACGCAACATAAAACTTACTATTTTAACCATTGAGTGGTGTTAAGCATATGCAAATTGATCAGCAACCATCCATTTCCAGAACTCTTTATCTTACAAAAATGAAACTCTGTAAGAAACAGTAATTCATTCTGTACTCCCCCCCCCCACCATTTTGCTTTCTGCCTTGATGAGTAACTGATATAAGTATAATGGTACAGTATTTGTCTTTTTGTGACTGTCTTCTTTCACTGAGCATAATGTCCTCAGGGTTCATTCATGTAGGATGTGTCAGAATTTCCTTTTGAAGGCAGAATAATGTTCCATTGTGTGTATGTTCCATTCATGGGGACAATGCTGCCACGAACATGGATACACAGGTATCTCTGAGACTCTATTTTCAATTCTTTTGAGTTTGTACCTAGAAGTAGAATTACTGGATCGTATGGTAATTTTTTTTTTTTTGAGACATAGTCTCACTATATCGCCCTTTATAGAGTGCTGTTGTGTCATAGCTCACAGCAACCTCAAACTCTCAAACAATTCTCTTGCCTCAGCCTCCCAAGTAGCTGGGACGACAGGCGCCTGCTACAATGCCAGGCTATTTTTTGTTGCAGTTGTCATTGTTGTTTAGCTGGCCCAGGCTGGGTTCTAACCTGCCAGCCTCGGTGTATGTGGCCAGCGCCATAACCACTGTGCTATGGGCACTGAGCCAATAGTTGTTTTTTTTTAAGGAACTGCTATACTATGCCATTTTACATCCCCACAAATAGTGGCTGTTGTGTGGCTCTTTTTGTTTGTTTTATGTGTGCTGCAGAGTTTTAAGAAGCAGAGCAGCAGCAGCTCTCACACCCAGTGGGCACCATGGACGAGCTGAAGATAGGGAGTGGGCAGAAGGCTGGAGATAGGAATGAATGTCCCTTGCCCCTCACAGAACTCTGTAGTTTTCATGACTTATGGCAGCCCTTAGTCCATACCTTGTCATCATTAAACCATTTTTCCTTTTACAATTGGGCTTCAAGAAATGCGGAGGGAATTGGACTGAGTCCACATATCTCGAGTCTAGCTGGAGACTTTTTCGGTGCAGATTTCTGCTCCTGTGTCTCAGGTTTTCTCTTGGTATGTGGTATGGTGAGTTATGCATGGGCTTGGCTTGATGAGGGATCTGGGGCTCACAGAGGAAGTGAGCGATGTGGGCATACTTCAGTTATCCTGTTGAAAAACACTGTGAGAAATACCACTGTTAGAATGTGGTCTCTAACAGTGCTGATGAGCAGGCTTTGGGTAGTAATCTCCGCATTTTACTTATTGCATAGTATGTGACTATAACCAGTATTTTATTGCATATTCAGTGTCTCTGCTCAGGAGCTGCTTGTTCTCTGGGCAGTAATGGCACAATTTACAGTGGAATAAAAAAGCATAAACCTCACTTACGCACACACAGACACGCACACATACCCTCACCTCCCCCACTTCACCAGAATGCTGAACCTCACTTAGCTGGCAGCGGCAGTGTGCACAGTTCCTGAAGAGGAGGTTTCTAATCAGGGAGCTGCTGAGCAGAGAGTCTGCGGCTGGGGCCTAAAATTTACAGCTCTAAGAATCCATTTGCTGCTGCTGCTGATAATGTATTATAAGGAGTGATGAATACCAGTAACTTGTCATTGGGTCTGCTTAGATCTTCATGTTTTGTAATCGGGGGTGAAGCACTATACTTTCAGCATGACTAGGGTACAGAGAATGTCTTAAGTATTTCTCATGTCTTGATTGTAGGAATTTCCCTACATTTTTGGCCTTTGACAATTTAGTACAAGTTAATTTTGGTTTGAGAGAAGGTATAGGTCTTGTCTTACATATAGATTTTGGAAATACTGTGAGGCATGTACATTTAAGATGCTTGCCGATTACTCTCTTTTCCTTTGGGTATCTTCTTGAGGGAGGAGCTGTATTGATTTGTTATGTTAGCTGTTTTGCTTGGTATGGCTTAGTGGGATATTTTCCTCCTCTTTTGTTTGAGGTTAGAGTAGCAGAACAGCACATATCATGGAAACCTCACCCCCTCACCTTAGTGTTCTTTTATCCATTTTGTAATACTTTTTTCTTCACCCAAATGCAGAATTTCGAATGATAGTTAAGCGTTTAGCTGGGTTCTATTTTGGTCAATTGTCTATACCACTACTGGTATTCTATTACTTTGTGCATTTTTACCTGGCATTAATGTGTCTAGATGGTAGGTAACAGGAATACCATGTACTCTTTTTGTTCTTTCAGTTACTGAATGTGTATTTTTGGTTATACTTTCTAGGCAGTTTTTAAGTTGTACATTCATGACATGTTTTTGTAATTGGGCTGGTTGGTATTAAGAGGCTCTTTGATTTGGAGGATGCTCTATGTGTATCCTTTTGTGCCACCTATACAGGTAACCGGCCCTGACTTTGGTGTTATTACGCATTGTGCCTATCTTTAGGCTTTTCTGGCCAGATGAATTTTAGGTTCTAACTATCTGGGTTTTAATTATGGTTTAGTAGAATCTGACAGATTATCAGATCTGTCAAAAAGTTATAGGAAGCTAGCTATTGGCTGGTAGTTTGAGACTGTCTTGTGCTTATGCTTTCTTCTTTGTTATAAGTCAATCTTAACATTTAGTTAAAAATTTCCTCTCTCTTGATTTACTCAGTTCTTTCTCAGACCTTTCATTACTTTTCTGATCTAGGCTGTGTATTTCCACACTGTTTCCATCATTTGCAATGGTAAATAAAACCCAGAGATACCTTCCCATTCACCAGCCATAGTCAACCTTCTATGGAATTACAGCTTGATTTCAACTGTCATCTGTCATTTTTTGTTCATTCTATTTGATGGCACTTGGCTTCTGCTGTTTCCTGTTGTGTATAATTTCTCACTGGTTTTTGATTTTTGTTTTTCTTAGTCTTTTTGGTATGTGATTGGCTAGTTCTTTAGAAAAGACAAAGAATTGCTGGTTTTGGAGGAGGATGCAAGTAAATGACTATATTCTGTGCTAAAATATCTGAGGCCTTTTAAGAAATATAGGGTGGCCATAAAGTTTGTGTGCAATTTAAAATAGTGTGCAGTTTAAATTGCATATGAACTTTATGGTCACCCTATATTGAGGCTTCAAGATACTTATCAGTGTGACATCCATGATGGCAAAGTAGAGTGTAGCTCCTTTTATTTCAAGCATGAAATAAGGAAATTTTGCCAGTCTGCCTTTGCTGTGTGGCAGCTGACCCTGTATGTTTATTCAGTTTTATAGCACCTAAAAGGTTTGATTTTTGATTCTGGAGAGGAAGTGGATGGTGTTTTGTAGTCAGCAGCTACCTTGTAGCAAAGTGTTATTAAAAAAAAAAAAAAAAAATCCAAACAGTCTTAAAACAACAGACTCTGAATGATGAATTTTAGACTTCTGGCTGCATTATGATTCTAGTTATAACCCTGACGTGGTTCTATCCTGGTTTGAAATGAGTTTCATTCTGTACATGTTGGTGGAGTGTTCCAATAACTTTCATATTTGTGCTTTTGCTCTTCAAATACTTATCCTTGTAAGTCACTCCAGACTGGAAGTTAATCTTTTTAGTGGAAAATGGGGCCCAGTGTTACTGATTTGGGGTTGTAAAGCAAAGGTGTCCATAGTAGTACTCTGAATAGGGTGGCTTTCAGAGTACATGATGTAATATTTTAGTAATTTAATGATCCTGCCTGTGAGATTTACAGCTGAGCATCTCCTTTCCTATGCTGAGATGACAATTCCTTTTGTCCTTCACTTGCCTTTGATTTTTCTGCTCTCTAACATTGTTATATCATGAAGGATATTATTGCATTTCCTCAAATGGCTGTTGATTTCACTTTTACCTATGACTGCTACACCCTGTTCTTTGACTGTGTTGAGGGACATCAAAGCAGGTTTAAGCATTTTTGCCTTCTTGCTCACAGGTGATGCAAGTTCTGAATGCTGATGCCATTGTTGTGAAGCTGAACTCCGGAGACTACAAGACGATCCACCTGTCTAGCATCCGACCACCAAGACTGGAGGGGGAGAATACTCAGGTGAGCACAGGGAACCAAAGAGAAGGAGCTGGGGAGATTAATTAAATATGCTCCATACAATGCTATGTGTGTATATGTGAGAATACAAAAGAACAAGTATTTCAGATCTCTGTGATATTCTTTTCTAATAGTTGTTGCCTGGCTACCATTGGGCAGGTCACAAAGTCTTGTGAACCACACTCACTGCTCTGCTCCATTTCAGATGGGCAGTATTGGTACTTCTTCCTGGGGGGCTCAAGAGCTGTTAGGGTTTGTGATACTTGAGATGGTAGGTGAGTTTTGTTTAGTGTAGTTTGTTTAGTTAATTTCTTGGTGAATACCACAAGAAAGAAAGTCTTGTGTCTCAACATGCATGGTAACAGGGCCTGTTTCTGCTGGTCATTTTGATTTGATATTTCTTATGTTTTTGCTCCAGGAAGAAAAGAATCTTGATGTATATATTAAATGGGTCACCTGGCTCGTCTTTTTGTAGGTAGTAACTATAAATATTAGTTATACTGTTGTATGCTGTTTCTAGTTTTATGGTAGAATAGTTCAGTATCTGACTTGGGTGTATCAATTTTGAGAAATTATGCTTTGCCTACAAACTCCAGGAGTTGGTATTCAGCTTGCAGATGAGCAGAGGTGTTTTTTTTTTTTTTTTTTTTTTGTGGCAGAGTCTTACTATGTCACCCTTGGTAGGGTGCCGTGATGTCACAGCTCACAGCAACCTCAAACTCCTGGGGAGCAGAGATTTTTTTGTTTGAAATGTTGACTGTTGTGGTTTTCTTTCTATCTTTATGAATTGTGAGAAATTGGGGACAGGAATTGAGGTTGCACACTTTGGGGGTTTGGTTATGTCTTATTTTACAAACATCTTCCAACTCCTTTTTTGCTTTCTGATAACACGTCTAACAGCATTGGCTAGTTAAGGGACTTGGTCCTCAGTGAGAGCCATTGGGAAGTGACTGAACAGTTTTCAGAAATTGAAATATTGTGGTTGCAGTTAGTGCTGTATACTATCTACCTTTTTTAAGAGATGTTTTGCTTTGTTGCCCAAGTTGAAGTGTAGTAGCTATCACAGTTATAATCAGAGCACTTTGAACCCTTCTTGAACTTGGGGATTCAAAAGATCCTCCAGCCATAGCCTTCCAAATAGCTGAGATTATAGGAGTGTACCATTGCACCAGGCTTATGTACCTTTTAAATTTATTCCTTTTTGTAGTTCTGAAGTTGTGAAATTTGCTTTTGAGATGTTTTGCACGTCTTACATGTCTTGGTGTATTCAGAAGTTGAAATTCATGCACTGTTTTCATTTGTATGAGAGTTTATAGATGGCCCATAAGAGTAAAATAAAAATACCATGATTGTCTTTTGAATCAGATCATGCATAAAAAACACATACTGGATGAGTGATTTGAAAGTTTGACCAATCAGTTCATTCTCTCCCTTTTTCCCCCATAGAGGAGGCAGTTTAATGCAGCAAACAATATTGTGGTGGGGTTGAGAATTTAAATGCATGAAAGCCTAGAAATGCCAAAATGAGGTTCTCTCAGTAACAGTAGCTTTGCCTCATTGCACAGAGTAAATACACATCTCCAATTTTATCAGTATCGGAGGTACTCCACACTTCTGCATCTGTGCCATACAGTTGGAATTAAGGTTTCCCACAGCAACCACAACTTTGAAATTCTTGAACGTTAATTTTTGTAGCTGCATCACCAGCCAAAGCATTATGTTAATACAGATTATGTAGCTGAATTTCAAGCAGTTTTTTTTTTTTTTTTTTGGGGGGGGGAGGTTACAGCTTAGGTAGGATGAAAGCAGATTTTCTGCAGTAAGAGCTATCCTAGTACTGAGTATTTTTAGTTTTTCCAGGATCCTTTAGAACTCCTCAGGGGGCAAAAGATGCATTTCCCTTTGTATAATGGCTGATGGGAAATTGTTGAAATATATTTCCTGGTTTAGGCCAGATCCTGATCATAAAATTTGTTGTCTTACCAAGGCATGTTACCTTTTTCTTCTTTGCTGTTCACTCCTGAGATCCTACTCCATTTTAAGTAAGTTCTAAATAAGGCTTAGCTGTAACACTCTACAACATATGGCTTGTGAGGGAAGTCAGGAATGATTTCCATTATTTGTTCATTAAATTACTTTAGAAGAGTTTACTAAGGAGCCACATAAGAAGTAATATAATGTGCCTTGAGTAGAATGGTGGAGAATATCCTGAAGAGAAGCCAATTTTGGTACATCTTGAATGTTCAGAACAAAAAGTTATCAACAAATGGGAGGAAGGGCTCTCCAGGCCAGCGCTATGTAGTAGGTTAGTAATGTGCATCATATAGGTGAGCTGTATTTGTTATTTTAAGTTTTTTCAAATAGCTATATTAAAAAACAAAAGAGAAACATTGATTTTAATAATTTTAGTTTGACTTATATCCAAATTATGTCAGCATTTAAAGAATAGAAAAATTGATAATGTACACAGCTATGACTTAATAAAAAAAAAATTGAGATCTTCTCCTCTTTTTATAAGTCTTTGAAATCTTGTGTGTACTTTACACTGGCACCACATCGTCATTCATTCTAGCATATTTTAAAGGACTCAACAGCCATAAGAGTTAAGTGACTACTATTATGGACAGTATAGCTCTAGGGATTCAAATGAATGGGGCAGTCATCATTGATAATATTTATTGGGTGCCTACTTTGCACCAGGTTCTATGCTGAGGATTCAGCAGGGAATGAAAAGATACTGCCCTGTCTCTGCTCTTGGGGAACTTTAAAGTCTAGTAGCAGAAATACACAGGCAATTTCATGTATGCCAAGTGCTATGAAAGAAAACTTTAGAATTTAGGGGAGTGTGTAATTTGGGAAGGCTTCTTTGAGGAAGTGACATTTAAGGCCCAAAGGTCAATTAGGAGTTAGATGAAAAGTGAGAGAAAGACATTTCTGACATGAAAAGCAGCAGTGACAAGAATTAGGGGTGAGTTTTGGGGAATAGAAAATGGATGACCACCATGGATGGTTCATGAGTGTTGTGACACCTCTGGGGCAGAGATAGATCACACTTGCCCTATGAATATCTCAAGAAAATCATGAAGGGAGAGAGAAGGGGGGGCATATGAAGAACTGGAAGTGATTTTGTATGATTAGAATAGAGGATAGTTGGCTCTGTGCCTGTGGCTCAAGCAGCCAAGGCGTAAGACACATACACCCAGAGCCTGGCGGGTTTGAATCCAGTCTGGGCCCGCCAAACAGCATTGACGGCTGCAACCAAAAAATAGCTGGGCATTGTGGCGGGTGCCTGTAGTCCCAGCTACTTGGGAGACTGAGGCAGGAGAATCGTTTGAGCCCAGGAGTTGGAGGTTGCTGTGAGTTGTGATGCACTCTACCCAGGGTGACAGCTTGAGGCTCTGTCTCAAAAAAAAAAAAGAAAAAAGAATAGAGGATAGTTAAATGTTAGGGAGTGATAAGAAATAGGTTTGAGAATTATGCGGGGGTGGGGGGGCACGTGTTGAAGACATATACTATGCTTTTTAGGTTTTATTTTGAGGAATTTTAAACTGGGGAATGGCATGCTTGGATTTAAGCACTTTGTTTTGGTGGTTTGAATTTACAAGATGTGAAAGTAATTTGCATTTATAAGAAGAGTGTGCTAGATAAAAATTGATTGTAGCAAGGAGTTCCAGTATTTCTTTTGGTAAGCCTCAGCTGACCAGGGACTAGGGGAGAATAGTGTGATGAATGAGAATGGTGGATGTTGAGCTAGTAGTACGCGTTTATACTGGATGAGTCAGGGTACTTGCTTTTCTACTTAAAGACCTGCAGAGCTCTTACCAAAAGAGTGCAGGATTTTGTTCTATGCTTATTTTAAAGTTCACAGAGATTTACAACATGGGTGTAAAAATAAAAATTACCTGGGAATCCCTCCGTGGCTATAGCTGTGTGTAAAGATTGAGCAATGTGTGTAAATCCCTCAGTCTTGGACTTCAACTTCCTTTACTACATACCAACTACTTTTGTACTTACAAGGTGAGTCAGTAAAGTATTTAAAGAAATGTGTGTGTGTGTGTGTATATATACATATATATATATGTATATATACACACACACATATATATATATATATATATATATACATTTTTTTTTTTTTTTTTTTTTGGTGGGGGGCAGGACCTCTGTTAGCCCCTGTGGTACCTTTGTGCAAATTTAGAGAAGGCTGCTCCTAGTGTGTCAGGGAACATGGCTTGGCAAATAGAATGAAGGCTGAATTTCAGCTCTTATTCTCCCTTTGTCCTCTTGGCCAGGTGCCCTTCTGCAAGGCACAGCTTGCACAAGAATGTGTGCCTGCCCTAGTTAGAATAGGGCTGGTAGAATCCGCGAGGAAAACATCAAGGGTGTGTTTTAGGAATTGGGTGGTCCTGTAGTTGCAGAAACACAGAGTACTGGGGATTGTTTAGAGATGAAGGTATGTGATGGATGATTGTGGACTGTGGAGAGCCTGGAAAGAAAGGCTCAGGATATTACCTACTTTCTAATTACTTCTCTAATTCTGGAAGCCTTTTTCTGCAGACCTGTGGTTTTGAAATGGAGAAAAAGATACCCTGAAAGCTTATAGTATTGGATTCTTTTCTAAACCAAAGAACAAAGTGGAAGAGGGTACATATTAAGAAACTGGAAGAGAAGGTGAAGAGAGAAGTCTGTGGCCAGAGAGCAGGCAGTGATCCCAACCATTGGGCAGTGAGCCCTGTAAGCTTTCTGATGAGGATCCAATGGGACTTCAGCTTCAAGAAAGCTTGGAGATTCTTTTGTTTCTTTTCCTCTGAGATAGCTATAAACTTGGGTAAATAATAGGGCAAATTGGATTCTCTAAGGGCAGATTTCAAGGAATCACTGTCCTTAGCTCTGTGTCCATACACAGAGACATGTTCATTTCTCTTAAATTATACAGGAAGATGAGGTTTTGTCCTTATCTAACACTTTCACTCTCCTTTTTGGGGTACTTTCTAATTGGAGCCACAGGAAGTGCTTGGTTGGACAAAACACTGTGATCAGAGGAATTATTTTCACCCAAGACTTTCCAGTATTCATGGGTAGCTTGAATTTTGGTTAGAGCTTGTTGCTCTTGTCAGCAACAAGAGTTGGTATGTAGTAAAGGAAAGTAGAAACCCCAGACCCCGAGGAGATGCCTGTTGACCAGTCTTTGCACTTGTATAGTTATGGCCACAATGGGATTCCCTGGTGCTTTTTCTTCCACTATGTCTTATTGAACAGGGAGAGTTAAAAGCAGAGGTGTGTAATATTTCTCAGGAGGATTCACATCGGATGTGTCTGATGTTAATTGTGTTTTTGCAGTACTGTTCTTCTGTATTAATCCAGTGTCAATTCTTAAGAGACTTTACCTTCTTTAGGCTGAGCCAGTTTAGAAAACTGACATGTGATGTTCTTGTGAACCTGACCATGTGTCTGGGTTTCTGTAAAGCTATAGTTTGTTTTATCCAGTTGTTTGCCATAAAGAGGTAAGTGCTAAGTCTTGGAGAAAGGCTATGGGTTTCCAGAGCAGCTGACTTAAAGGAGGTAACACATTGTGCAATCTCTGGACTTCCTAGAGAGCGGTAGGCTTTGATCTGAAACTGGAAAGCCTATTGCTCTATTGCCCAGGGCTGCTGTGGGCTTTGTGTTACACTTGGAGTGTTAATGACAAAGGAAACAGCCCCCAGGCATCTGATAAAGGGGTTGACTTATTCCCCCTTGCTGTCTGTTCTGGCAGTGCTATTGTAGTTGAGTAAGAGAACCAGAGCTGAAATTTACCTTGAAAACAGGTACATAAATTATACAACCCCCAGGAGTTATGTGTATAAAATTTGCTTTCAGCTGCAGGGTCTTTTCCTCAATCTCCTTTCCTTGGCTTGTCTGTTTCTCCGAGCTGTTTTCTGTCCCTGTTTTTCTGCTTCTAGCCACACCTCCCCCCATCCCTCTGACCCAAGCCCTGCTCTGGCCCAAGCCCTGCAGTTTAGTATTCCAGGAAAATGTGGAAACCCAAAGGTGAAGTCCTGGAGTCCTTCCCCTCAGCTGGTAGTCCCATTGCTGTCAACTTCTATTCATTTACACCATCCTGTCTTTCAGCCTCCTCCCTGTGCATTTATTTACCACATAAAGGTTCTTTCACACCAAGACCTCTAAATATGCAGACCGGGACATTAACGGATCAGTTTTGTTAAAACTGCAGTCTGCCTATCTCATTATGTCCTTGCTGTTTTGGGAATTCATCTCCCAGACCTGATCTACCTGGTTTCTCATACAGGCAGTTGGTAGAAAGGAGCTGCAGGTAGGTACATTTTTAGTGATGCCCCTGGATTCTTAAAAGGTTTTTTTGTCAGATGCAGGGTAGTGGGGGAGGGGCACTGATAACTCCATTCCTTGTACAGGCCCCAGGGTGCTTTGCCATTAAAAGCAGTTCTCAACCTATTCCCTCCAGCTTACATTTCTGAAAGCAAGGTGACTGTTACCTCTAAATCCTCAAGCAGACTTTGCCGATGCTGAGGTGCATACCAACAGAAAGCTGAGGGATTAGAGTCCCTAAGTGAAGTAGATGTAGGTAGACCAATAAACCCCACTGACTGTGATCTTGCACCGTTACTAGGAGCATAAGGTAAATAGCAAATTAGACAGGAACTCCAGCTTGGCATTAAGGACCTTGGAGAAAAGCAGAAGCTCTTTGAAATGGATATAGCATTTTACCAGTCTCCAATGGGGAGGTGTGGGGAAGTAGCAATGTGATCAAAAGACATAGAATATGTCAGAGGCTGGCAGAGGCATTCTGTATTAGTTTTAGATTTGTTTGATCTGAGCATTTTTGAGAAGAACTCTAAAAATCTTTGTTAGAAGACTGAAAAAAATTACTATTAGGAGACAGTGGGTGGGTCTTAGCTCATCTATTTAAGATTATAAGATGTATATGTCTTATTTTTTAAGATTGCTATCTACGTACCACCACTTAACACATTGCTGTGACCTGTTCCTTAGCTGGAGAAGGGATGTGTTTAGAGCGTGACTCCCAGGTGATGAGGTCTTGGAATTTGGGTAGATAATAGAGTTTCCTAAAATGTACATTCCGCTGATGGCTTTCAGTAAATTTTATACAAGGACAAGCATGTCCCTTGTCTTGTTGCTCTGTAATTTGCTTTCTTCTATTACAAATTATATTTTCTTTCATTTTCTTTAGTTGTATATTCCCTTTAAATAAGGAGTGATATCTCCTTCAAATAATTTTTGTGGGATTTTAACAATCTCCTAATGGGTTTTGGAGGCTAATCCTTCCTTGAATCATAAGCATTTACCTCTTTCAATCCATCTCTCTCTGTCTTTCCCTCCCCAGTTCCTTTAATCATCACTATCACACAGTTCTACACCTTCAATTTATCTAAATCTTCCTGGTGCTATAATGTTCATATTTCTTGCTTCTTCTCCGTCATGTGAGCTGCAGTAATTCTCTGTTGTTTCCAGAGTTGATAGCACTATCATATTCACTGTCCTGTGAGTATTTAACATATTTGCTATGCTGAGGTAACCCTCTTTCTTGCCTTAGTTCTTGAGGCTCCTTTAGGCCAGAGATGTTCATAGGCATTATCTTTCCCTTTTCAATAACATCTTGTAATATTTATTTATATACATGCCTATTTTCCATTGTGAAGTCTAAACTTCACTCAGACCAGGAATGGCATAGTTTTCTCAGTTCCATATCCCCTCTTTCTGAATCTTGCAGAGTGCTGTAAATGTAGTAGGCATTTAATAGATGTTTAAATCAAAGGCATAAGACCTAATTCCATATGTTCCTTTTAAGTAGGTGTTTTTATCACCTCCCCAAACTGTTTAACCTCCCTGACTGCTTCTGATAGCCTTTACAGGGTGACCCAGTTCATAGGGCCCAATGCAGGACCTGCCCAAATAGAACCTTCCCTCCCAGGAAAGAATGTCCCGCCCAGGAAGGAAGGAATGAGTGTACTAGTCTCTACCCCCCCAACTCTTATATTCCCACCCCGCTGCCATAACCCACCTGCTGACCTCTTTTTTGCTTGCACCCAAGTAAAGGCCGTGTTGCCCACACAGAACCTGGATTCTACTTCCTTTCCTTCATGTCTCTGAATGACCTCTCATTTTCAGTCCTTAACCTCTCATTTTGGTGGGGGAATGGGAAGAAGCCCCTTGGCAGGGGGCTGAGATACACCCTGTTGGACCCACTGCCAAACTAGACGGACTCTTGTTCTGACAAGAGGAAGGGAAATGGGAGACCCCTCCAACCCCTGCCTGGAATTCATCTATTTATTAGTGAGGTGAGCATTCCTCCATAGTCCCTTTCTGAGCCTTTTAACTTCTCGCCAGTGTGCCGGTATCTGCCAGTCTCTGGAGGTGTTTTTGCAGTCCTGTTTTTTCCTGCTTCCTAATTGCATTGCTTGTTTTGCTGGCTAGGCCACTCCTGGGTTAGTTTTCTTAGGCACTTCCTCTTCCCCACTCCAGTTTCAATCTGGTTGCTGCCATTGGGTTGACTAGCCCTTCTGCTGTCTGTGAGGTGATTTTCCTCATAATGTGTATTCCATTAGCATAGTGCAGACTGAGTTCAGTTTACCAGAGGGGTTAATTTCTGGATTTTAAGTGCTTTTGAAGATTGGTCCCCAATTGATGTTCTTTCAACACCTCTACTCTGATTCAGCCTTTTCTGGATATCTTTCTTTCACAGTAGGTCAGATATCTTGATTCATTGAAGTTTTTAGCTGTGCTTTTTACTGAGGACACTCTCTCTCTCTCTCTTTCTCTCTCTCTCTCTCTCTCTCTCTCTCTCTCTCTCTCTTTTTTTTTTTTTTAAACTGTTGTTGACCTTGTTGGTTGTCAGATTATTTCTTTTGCTTGGAACTAATTTTAAAATCAATTAGAGAGCTTTCCCTTCATCTTTCTCTCTTTATTTATGAGTTACTGATTGCAGAGCTACCTACACTGTGTTTAGATAAATTACTTTTTAAAATTTTTGCATAATATTTATATTCAAGGCAAGTTTAGTATAGTCATCCAACCTTTTTTCATTTTTTGCAGGCCAGGACTATAGATTTCATTCCTGGGTGGGCTAATTAGCTTTGTACTGGGAAAATTTTGTTTAGTTCAAAAACCAAACATTTAAGTTTCTTGTGTACTATGTAGGCACTATTGGTCTGGGAAATTTTTATGTGTAAGGAGTTTATTTCTTTTCTTTTCTTTTTTTTTACCCCTAAGATAGAGTCTCACTTTTCCACCTTGGGTAGAATGCCGTGGTGTCATAGCTCACAGCAACCTCAAAATCTTGGGCACAAGTGATCGTCTTGCCTCAGCCTTGTGAGTAGCTGGGACTATAGGTGCTGCAACAGTGGCCAGTTAGTTTTTTCTATTTTTACTAGAGTTGAAGCTTGCACTTGCTCAGGCTGGTCTTGAACTCCTGAGCTCAAGCAGTACACCTGCCTTAGCCTCCCAGAGTGTTATGATTACAGGCGTGAGCCACCACACCCAGGCTATTTATTTCTCATGGAGGGGAAAGAAGTTGTCCTAGCCCTTTTGGTATTCCTTTTAGAGTGTAATAAGCCACCAGTTCAGTGTGTTCCTCAGGAAGATATCCAGGGTTCCTCTAAGCCATTTGATAATTTTAGGAACCAAATGTTGAGTCTTGACCAGTGTGTGTGTATGTGTGTGTTGTGGTCACCAGTGGCCTATAGATTGGATGATGGATTATGGATGAAGCAGCATCAGTTCATGCCAGTGTTTCTTTGTGAAGCCTTTTCAGAACTGAGACTAGAAGGGAAAGCTGAAGGATACATTCTTGTTTTTTTTCCCCCTGGCAAATGACAGGCCTATTGCTTAGGCATATATTTTGATGTCACTTTTCATTTTAGACTTCCTTTGAAAATCTATAGTCAGTTTATGAGTTGTTCACATTTTATAGTCCTTAATCTTACCATCTACTATGGTATCTGTCTGTTTTGGGCTGCAAATGCCTTTCCCTGGTTCTGTAATATATTGGTGGCCGCTGTGGAGTATTCCTGTTTCACAGTAGGATTTCTATTCACTTTAGCTGTGGAGACATTCTGGAGACTTTGTACCCCTTACCTTTCCATTTCTCTGCTAGAGGCCACTAGATGTAATCTCTTTTCATCCTTGTTTCACTTTATTGGGCAATTAGTGAGGCTAAGCAGAAATTTCCCCTTTATGTGTGTCCCCAGAATTTGGTTGCTTTTGCTGTCTTGCTGATTCTGGATAACTCACATGATAGATGCCCATAGTTTCTTGTTTCTGCTTTAAAATACTTTTTCCTTCACTTCCCCCACCCCGTGTTTTTTTCCTTCTTCCCTACTCAGTTTGATTTTCTGGGTCAAGTAGATTTTTCATTTCTTAAAATCTATTGCTAGCTAACTGCCTAGCACATACTTGACACTTAAGTGTTATATAATGTCTCATTGCGTTCTCATTGGCCGTTTTGCTCACTATTCATAATTGGGCATGGGAGACATGCAGAATATACTAATGCTTGATTTTCTATTTCTACCCCTCCACCATTCCTAGGACATTTTCTTCATAGTTACCAGGAAGGCTGGGCTTTCTTCACTTCGTCTTGTCTTTTGTAAGGTGGGCTGCACTTAGGAGAAAGCCACATTCTTATTCATATTTAGCTGCCTTTAGCATCTGCTTCTCCAGCTGGAGGGGCTTGTTTTAGAAAGACTGGCATGCAGAAGCTGTAGGTGGAGCTCTGCAGAGGGGCTGCTGCTGGGCTGCATGCCCAGGGCTGTCCTTCCAAGCCTCCTGGCTGCCTCCGGCTTTGGGCTGAGGCCTGGTCCCTGAGTATGGGGGTGCGGTCTGTACTGCCTGCTCTATTCTTGTTGGACCTTGTTTCCTCTGTGGAAGGAGTGTGAGTGAGTGCACAGTATTCTGCATGGTGAAACTGGCAGATAGCTCCTTTTGCTGGTGTTGGCCATTGGGACATCTAGGATTATTAGGGCAGTTTGTATTTTAAGAAGAAGGAAAATGGATATCACTCAGAGTAGAATTTTATTTATTTCTTAGAAAGGGGCAGAAGTTATCTGAGCCCTTTGCTATTCCTTTTGGAGTGTCATAAAACACCAGCTCAGTGTTTTCCTCAGGAAGACATCCAGGGTTCTTCCCAGCCATTTGAGCCAGGCTCTGTCTTGCCTTCTCAGGTTTCTCTGTGATGTGCGGCTCTTAAAGTTTTTTGGCTTCACCATCTTCCCTCACCTCCTCCCATTCTTTTTCTCTCAGTGAAGTGACTGGTACTTTCAGCCTCGACATTTCCTGTTTGCATACCAAGTTAAGGTTCTTCTGAAAGTGCATGGCCTCAGTAGTATCAGTGTTTAGGAAAATGAAGCTCATTTGAGAAACCACTAAAGCACTTCGGTTTATAACAGCTTTTGGGCCCCTTGTTGTTATTAGACATCCATAAAATACAGTAGGTGGAGCGTAGTCATTGGTGCTCTGCTGGAGAGAGATGTCTCAATTCTAAAAGATACAGAGTAGTCCCAGGGTACTTGATAATGCAGATGGAACCTGACAAACGGGCAATTCAGTGTAATAAAATCCTATAGCCTTTCATCTCTCACCTGTGTCCCCCAGCAAGTAGTGAACTCTGAGGGCAGAAGCTGATGGTGTGTAATGTCTCTGTCTTGTCTCTGTCTGAGAACATAATCAGATGTGCTCAGATGGAAACATGCTCTCTTTTGCTCTAGTGCCCCCCTCCCCAGATGGTGGATTTGTGGACTTGTGACCTGTTTTTTCTAAGTACTTTGTCTTCCTCACCTGTGGTTATAAAAAGTTTATTTATTTGCTTTTGTGTTTTGGTTTGCAGATATTTCTGACAGTGTGTGAATGCAATAGTTTAGATAATGTGCTCCTGCTACTTTAGTATGATGCATCTGGATTTCTTTGAATTAACCTACCCCATCCCACACTGTGGTTCCTGCCATTTCTACCTGCTACCCTTTCTCCTGGAGTGTAGATAGGAAGTTTGCAAACTTGGATTTGAATGATGAGACCATTAATTTTTTCATTCCCTTACTTGTTAATGCAGACCTTAGGAAATAGCTTTTTGCTGTTCCTATATCCCCCTTGTCTTGGATTGCTCTTAAATCCTTTGTGTTATGTTTTAGATGCTACATGAGCCTGCAAATGAATGCTTAGCATTGTTGAAAGTTGACTCTTGCCCTTTAGCTATTTTGCTTTGGGTTCAGCCAGAGAGAGGGGCATCTTTAACCTGAATTCCCTTCTTAAAGCATGGGCAAAACCAAAACTATTGTTCTAGTTTTCTTGAGCATCCACATGCAAGTTGCTTATTTAGTACAATTTTATGTTCTAGAAAACTACATTTCTATAGTTGAAGACCAATATTCCATTCTTAGAAGTTACCTAAATTGATATTTTAATTGGGGAAATCTTTAAATTTATAGCTCATAGGTGTTGATTTGAAGCAGGCACCTCATTGATTACAGTGGGAGTTGCTTTAGATGAGTGTGTATAGCATCTTCATGGTGTGGCATAGTTTTCTTCATTCTGGCTTGTTTGGAATGTCAGGTTTCAACCTTGGTGTCTGTAACTAGTGGTGGAAGTTTTTTTTTTTTTTTTTGAGACAGAGCCTCAAGCTGTCTACCTGGGTAGAATGTCGTGGCATCACAGCTCACAGCAACCTCCAACTCCTGGGCTTAAGTGTTTCTCCTGCCTCCGCCTCCCAAGTAGCTGGGACTACAGGTGCCTGCCACAACGTCTGGGTATTTTTTGTTGCAGCCATCATTGTTGTTTGGCGGGTCCAGGGTGGATTCGAACCCACCAGCTCAGGTGTATGTGGCTGGCGCTTTAGCCACTTGAGCCACAGGTACCGAGCCATGGTGGAAAGTTTTGAAACTCCAGCTGTGAAGAGATTGTAAAGTTTACTTCCTTGGTGACTGTGGGAGGAAGCAGGCCTTAGGTAGTTGCAGCTTCAAGATAATGCTTTTACTTTCTTCCTCTTCATTTCCATCTTTACCTTTGTCTCTCTTCTCCTAGCTTGGTCCTCATCTATCCTGGAGCATCTTGGTGTTGGTCATAAAGAATGAAGAGATTGGTTTTATATTCCTTATTTCTCCCTTTATCTTAAGTTCACATTGACTAATTTTAACCCTCTGCCATGGCTATTTCAGGCATGTAAGGCCCCTCATGGTATTTGAGATAACTAGTCTCAATGCAACAGGACATTTAAAAACCTAAGGAAGCAGTTTTTGATTCTTCCATCCACACACTTGTGTATTCTTCAGCATCATGGTGCTATTGAGGCAGCTTGGGGTTCTGAAGCGGAGGAGTAGGGATTCATTGTTATTTCTGGCTGCTGTTCGATCTTGGTACATCTCTCTTTTATCAAGGTTCCCTGCCAAGGAAATGATGCTCATATGTACAGTTCTAAGGTATCCCCTGATGCAGAGTTCTATAAGGGCAAATTGTTTTATTGTTAGCTGTTAGATTCACTGCAAATATGGCTTCCCAACATTATTGCTTCTCATTTGCTACAAATGAGCCCCAAGCCTTCTGGGTTTACACAAGATTGCTCTGAGGACAAAGATTAAGTGGATTTCCTTGATGTCATGTATTTTGATTGCATAGCAGAGTTGCAGTGTGTATTTGGGGTCTGCTGCTGACCGCCACTGCCCTTCTTTTTGTGGTTTCTCTTCCCACTCCTTTCCTCTAAGCCAGGCATCCTCAAACTTTTTAAATAGGGGGCTAGTTCACTGTCCCTCAGACCGTTGGAGGGCCAGACTATAGTTTAAAACAAACAAACAACAACAACAAAAAAAAAACAGCTATGAACAAATTCTTATGCACACTGTACATATCTTATTTTGAAGTAAAAAACAAAATTCACACCACTTCATGTGCCCGGCGGACTGCAGTTTGAGGACGCCTGCCCCTCGCTTGGAGGCACAAGTATGTGCCCTGTTGGCTGTTTCAATGAAATCCAGTTGAGCTCTTCCCCTAGAGGAGAGGCCAGATCAGTTTTTCTTAAGATGCAGTTCATAAGCTACTTGTGTTAAAATCTCTGTGATTGGAATGTTCGTTTTTCACATGTGCTAGGTATTCCCTTCAGCTTGAGAAGCACTGTTTTAGATTGTTGCTCTTAGCAGCAGAAGAGTGGGGGGCTTACTAAAGCTCTGTCTCCAGGATTTTCCCTTCTGGCAGTGCCATTTTTCCTTATTGAGCCAGACTTAGGCACAGTAGTATCTCTGCTATTTCCTGTATAAGTCACCCCTCCCACGCCCCCCAGGTCTCAATGCTAAGCAGACATGTCCCTCTTAGCTTAGAACATCTCCTGAGGATTCTAGTGAAAGGAGATATGAGAGTTCTGCCTGAAGAAATTTATCTGCTTCAGAGAACAGGGTTCTCTAGGGAATAGTAGAGTTTCTTAGGGCTTATAACATACTATTTGAGCTGATGTTTAGGTGGGGCCTGTTATTTACAGTTTCTGGGTGAATTTCACTTCATGTTAGAAAGAGAAAAGGTTTATGAAGTGGTGCCTTGTTAGATCTGGGGTCACACCTCATGTGCGATTATATTAGCAGGACTCAGTGAGGCAGAGAAAAGGATACAAGGTAAAGAATGTGCTTGCCTCCGGCATGTGCAAGCAGCTCTCAAATGGTTGGAAGAAAATACAGGTGCTTTATGGTACATATGGAGAAACCAGGAGCCTGCTAACAGTTCAGGATATAGCACAGCAAAATCCTTAAGCACCTTGTCAGTAGTGACTGGCACACTTAAGTACATTGTTCAGGCTTAGTGTTAAGGGATGACTCTGTATTAAAACTAATGAAGAGGAAAGCTTCTCCTTTGGCCTTCAATAGTCTGCTCAGTTCTTTTCAGGACTCAGCTTTGAGCTTCACAGGCTGAGAAATGCTGTCTATTAGACTGATTATCTGATTTTTGCTAAATATTTAATAAATACACAAAAATGTGATTTAAAAGCCAGTTTGTGGGTTTATTAATTCAGGATGTGAATTCCAGCTGCCAAACAGACCAGAGTGTTTTGATGAAATAAGGGCATCCTCTTTCTTATTGAGGAAGTTTTCTGATTAGTTACAGAATTTGAGTAAAGAAGTTGCTGAACACTGTGAAAACTCAGGTGCCCCCTGAGTAATGGTCTAGGCAGAGTGTGAGGGGCTCGATACGCACTATATTTTGTTTAATCTCCACAACCGTTGCTGTTAAAAAGATGAAGAAGCAGAAGCTTTGGAAGATTTGATAACTTGCTCAAGTTTCCTTCTGTATTAAGGGGAGGAACCAGGATTCTAAGCACATGTACCACTTGGACTCGGTTGGATGGGTTGGTGACCTCCTCCTGCAGTGTTGTGTGGACTTCTCCTCCTGCTCCTGTTTTTCTTCAGGATTTCTGTTATCTAGTAGAAGCTATAGCTGATTGTCTTTGTTACTGTAACACATGTTTCCTTATTGCAATGTATTTTTACAAATTAAAATATTTCCTGCAATCATTTTTGGAGGCAACTTAATTTATTTCAAGAGAAATTCTAATTTATATTTCTAATGGGTATTAACTATAGAAAAGGGAGTGACTGTGAGACCTTTTTAATAGTCTTGTCTTCTGTATGAAGTATTCCTGGCAATTATCTCGCTGTTTAGAATGGTCAGCCAACCTTATGAAAGGATTAAATTCTCCCTCTTAAGTAAAGTCTGAGTACTAGTCTCTGTTGTACAAGTTTTTGAGCCCTGTGAGCATCTGCTTCTAGAGAGTTCATTATCAATTTAATTTTCATTCAATATTTTCATATGTTAATGCTGTTAGATAGATGGCTTATGTTTCTGTACCCAGAAAATTTCCTGATTATAAGTATGACATATTGATTTTATAAATTTGGGAAAAGTTAAAGAAGAAAATATGAATTACTTAAATCCTACCACCCATAGGCAAAATCACAATTGTTGATTATCTCACGGCCTTTTCACCAGCTTCTCTATTAATGTTTTGTAATCAAGCATTTCCCCTGGCCTTAACGCATAATTTTTAACACATTAACTACTATGTGAGTTATATATAACTTATGCTAGTTATGAGCCCAGTGCCTCATGAAGCATATGTAACACACATATCTCTTGACCTGTCTTGACCTAATAACACTCTGTGGCCCCAAGGGGGGACATTTTTTTTCTAGTGTGGCTGTTAGTGTGTTACTGGTTATACATTTGTTAACAAGGACTTATAACTTAACCAGTTTCCAACTGTTTTTGGATATATAAATTATTTCCATTTTTTTGGACTATATCTTCATTCTTGAAATGAAGATTTGGCTTGAAGTAGGAAACTTTGAAAGTGTTCCAATCGGAGGTAACCCTTAGTTATGTTGTGCTCAGTGCAGTATATGAAATTCCTACCACAGATACATGACCCAAAGGAGCTGATACTTAGTCCTGCTGTCAGTATACTCTGTAATCACCTAATTCCTTATCTATTTTTATTTTGAAGCAGGTTATGTTCCAGGCCTTTTGTATTTTGTTGCCAGAATGCTCTTTCTCCTCAATAGCTCAACTTGTAGCTTTTGAAATAAAAGGTAAAGCAGATGGGTAAATCTCCTGGAGATCACAACTCTTTTCTGGCTGGGAGATGGTGAGACACTGTAATGGGGACACAAAGCTCCCATGGTAGCCTCATACATGCAATCTACAGTATTTACTTGTTTTGGGCCAAGTGCTATTTTGTCAGATATTTCCACAGTGCACTTATATTGTGGTATCCTATTGTGGTAATAACAGTCTGTCCCAACTAAGTATATGTAAAGCAATTATATTTAATTAAAATATAACAGCATGAGTGACCAGTAGATTATTAAAATTATTAATGCTAGTGTAAAGGGATATACCACATCCCTACCTTGAGGAGGAAGATGCTGTCAGTTCAGGGTTGGAAGGAAATGAGACAAATGAGGGTTCCTGGAGCCCTTCTGTCTCCTGTGTGTGAAATCAGAGTACTGTCAACATAGTCTTATTTAATCTCAAGAAGTGGTATAGGATGTACAGGCTTAAAATGTTGACTGTGCTATAGGTTCAGTATTTCTTATTGGAAGTTGTTAGAACCAGAAGTATTTCAGATTTCAGATTTTTTTTTTTTTTTTTTTTTGATTTTGCAATGTTTGCATCTCAATCTGAAAATCTGAAATGCTCCAGTGAGCATTTCCTTTGAGGATCATGTTGGCACTTAAAAGACTGATTGTGGATTTTGGAGCATTTTTATTTTCGGATTAGGGAAAAAATTGTAGAACCTAGCATCTCACATGTGCCTTAAAGCAACAAGGCAGCCATTGACAAATGCAGACCTGGATGTCAGTTTTCTGTGTCACTTAGCAGTTGAGCTTCTCACTCTTTATTGGCTTGATAGAATAATCCAATCTAGAAGTTACTATAACTCTTTATATGGTTAACATCAGTGTGGGATAATTAGAAGGCCCTCTCAGATCTTCTGTAATGTTCACATACTCAAATTTGCATTCTTTTCTCTAATTATTTTTTGTGTGTTCTTTTTCTAGGCCAGACTCTTCCCCCTTATCCCAAGGACTAGAACACTGATTACTCCTACTTCTCTCTCTCACCCACTGGCGGTCTACTCTGACCTTGCTGAAAGCTATTTCTTTAAGGATCACTGCTTTATCTGGGAGAGGTGGATCACCAGGAGGGAAGAGGGCCCCAAATGAAAGTTGCATCTGTTTGCTACTTTTTCACTTGAGTCTTTTTCCTCCCTTTCTCCCTTCCCCTCAGAGAGGATCATCTCTTCAGATAAACATGCTGCATTCCTCCTCTGGTGTCCAGAGGAGGAATAAGAGCTGAGTTACCTGTTGCTGGCTTACTATAGGGCAGCAGTTCTCAACCTGTGGGTTGTGACCCTTTGTAACAATGAAAATACATCCTTCATATCATATATTTACATTATGATTCATAACAGTAGCAAAATTACAGTTATGAAGTAGCAACGAAAATAATTTTATACTTGGGGTCATCACAACATGAGGAGCTGTATGAAAGGGTTGCAGCATTAGCAGGCATTCGGAAGGTTGAGAACCACTGCTATAGGGGATCACCCTGTAGGACCCAAGAGATGGTCTTCCACTCCTTTCTTCTCACTTTCCTGCCTCCATTTGCTCACTTTCTCTTTGTTATCTTTTTGCTGGCTCTGGAGAGCTGGCTGTAAGAGCCGGTAGAGGGCTTTGGGAGGATACTTGCAGGGTTAGTTTTGTTTGGTACATAGGAAATGTGAGTGGAGGTATTTTAATTTGTGCACAGGTGTATAGCTTGAAGCAACATTTGCTCCCTCTGGTTCAGTTCTGATGAAGCAGAGCAGTGAGTTTATGCTAAAATGTGTTTGCAATTTCAGGAAGGGGGAGAAAGGGTTCAGGGCTGGTGATGGTTCAGTGATACTGCGTCATTTATGTGGGTCATTCCCTGTGGTCCTGAAGAAGAAATTCATTCATATCTTGATCATTTGAGAAGGTAATTTTAGCTTATACACTCTCTGTTACACTTGAGTAACTTTTGGAAAGTATAATATTTTACCTAAATCTCACTAAGTTTAGGTATTCTTTCTATATTCCCTTTACTGTTCTTTTACTGATTAGTGAAATATTTATGTGGACCTAGTAGGCTGATTTATTTATTTTATTGTCTTTTTAAATAACTTGCTTCTCTCTAGTGCTGGGTACTTTTCTGAGGCCCAGACAACCATGATGATTTCTTTGGTGATATCTGCCCTCTCCTGGCCTGCATCCTGCGGGGACCGCTTGGCACCACCAGCTTTAATAAGCTTTCGTCTTGTCCCCTGAGTGAGTAGAAATAAATCCACCCAGAATGCTCCCACCAAGTATAGCTCACATTAGGGCATATGGCAAATCAGTGGATAAAACTCAGCATCCTGGGCCCCTGATTCCCAGGGACAGCCATGGTGGTTAATTTGTAGGCCAAGGTACTCCAGACACTCTCAGGTACCCATCTCTGGACCATGTAGTTGCTGATGAGGATGGTCTCTGAGATGTTGCTCTGGAAATAGATAACAGATCTTTTGCCCAAGTCTTAACATCGTGGTGATAAAAGATTGGTCACAGAGTGGCTTAGTGGAGACACTGTCTTTGCAGAATGCTTGTTTCCTTCACTCCCTTCTCTTTTTGCAGCATAAAGCGTTTACACATCTTCCTGGCAGAGTTTCACTTGCTAAGTCTGTGCTCAGGTTATACTGTATGATTAAATTCGCATTGCCTGCAAGGACAGGTCTCAGGTGTTTTTAGGGTTCAAGGCAAAACGGGGTTCTGTAATCTATCCTGCTCACAGTTTATCTGGCTGCTTTTGTTTGTAACGGACACATACCTAGCTGTGTATGTGTGGAGAGGTCAGTGTCTTTTTTTTTTTTATTCACCAAACAGCTGTTGAATGGATAAAGTTTTTTCTTTAAGTCATTTTCCTTAGCAGGTAGCTTGAGTATTTTATGTGTTAATTTGGTATCATGGAATGAAAAGCTCATACAACTTGGAACACAATAAAAGACTAATGAAAAACAAAGCCATGAACTCATCAGTGTCTCAACTCCACTAAATTAGAGCCCCAAAGAATCACAGTAACTCATCTGTGTATAAAGGAACAGAAGTGATTATTGCCTACTTTGGGTCTGACTCTGTAGCAACAAGGCTCAATCAGCAGAGTAATGCAGAGGAAAAATGTTAGGCAATGTTAATGCAGGGTTTATGGACCCTTGGCTGCACAGGGAGCTCTTCATCAGCATACTTGCCCCAGGTCTGCTGAATTTCTGGGGGTAGAGGAGGGGGGCACCTTGATGTCTACCTTCTTCTCTTAAGCCCTGATGTGCAGCTAGGGTTGAGAACCACGTTATTTGTGTGTCCTTTGTGGCTGTGGTAGAACAGATCTGGATGGGGGGCTGGTCTTAGGGTTGAAAGTGATGGCATCTAACCCAAATAAAATCTCGTAGATGCAGATGTTGTTTAGCTTGCCTTAAGACTTGTATAAAGTAATCATACTCTTTTATACGTTGGAGAATTTTTACTTGTTCCATAATAAAGGGGTCATCACCACTCATTTCTTAAATGATGAGTGTAGATATTTCCCATCTGGAAAGCTCTTCCCTTAAAGCATTATTTATCTGTCTCTTCTAGAAGTAGAGAGAGAAAATCATTAACAGTTATATTGTCTGACTTCCCTTTCCTGTCCTATGATTTCAGCCAATAGTTACCTTAAAAGTCATAATGTCGCCTGACTTAGGAAATTATTTGGGATGCTTTTATTCTTCCATAAGTATATCTATAACATAGACAGTATACTTAAGTGAGTGTTTTATTCCTGGCTTGATTTGTCCTGTATGTAATTAATCTCTCAAGAAATAAAAACTAAAATGACTTTTAAACAATGTATTGGGTTACTTTTTTTTTTTTTTTTTCTTCTCTCTTTTATAAGATGGATCCTTGAACTATCCCTTTTCCCTCTGTCTTTTATCTATTTACATGTATTTTATATTTGTGGAGTGTTTTCTAAAAAATGTTTATGTCATTATCCTAAAATCACCTGGAGATAACTTAAAAACAAAACAAGCAACGCTCAGGCCTCAATAAGAATAATTAAACCAGGGCGGCGCCTGTGGCTCAAGGATTAGGCCGCTGGCCCCATATACCAGGGGTGCCCGGTTCGAACCTGGCCTCGGCCAAAACTGCAAAGAAAGAATAATTAAACCAAATTTCTGGGAGTGGTGCTCAGACCTTGTTATGCCACAGGTGATTCTAGTTCTTAAATAGGATTGCAAGGCATACATAGTGTTGGGGCATTGCTTAGGAAGCCCTTAGTCTTCCTTCCTCACTCTTTGCTAACATTGCCCTCTGCTGTGTTTCTTGTTATGAACCCCTATGAAAGGCTCACTTGATAGAATAGAGCATAGTAGTTCCCTCTATTCTTGAACTTTACTTTTAACAAATGACAACACTAGGCTGGGCATGGTGGCTCATGCCTTAATCCCAGCACTCTACCTGAGCAAGAGCATGATCCCATCTCTAAAAAATAGCTGGGCATCTACTCGGGAGGCTGAGGCAAGAGAATCACCTAAGCCCAAGAGTTGGAGGTTGCTGTGAACTGTGTGATGCCACGGCACTCTACTGAGGGCAATAAAGTGAGACTCTTTCTCTACAAAAAAAAAAAAATAAAATAACTGGGCATCGTGATGGGGGGCTGTAGTCAAGAGGCAAGAGAATTGCTTAAGCCCATGAGTTTAAGGTTGCTGTGAGCTATGATGCCATGGCATTATACCAAGGGCCACAGAGTGAGAGTCTGACTCAAAAACAAACAAACAAACAAACAACAACACTGTGTGCATATTTAGTGTTCTTTTGGGGTAGCTCATATCTCTTTAAAAGCTTATTATTAATTTCCTCAATGTTTCCCTAGAGTCATGTAATGGTTTCCTCATTAAATCTAATATACTGAAATTGCTGGGCTCTGTTATCTTGTTCTCAGCTGTCCTCAAGTTGAATGTTCTCCCTATGGAGTTGAATCAGTACCCAGGGTGCCTTGCAGGTAACCCGAGTAGTAAGATTTACCAAACCTAGCTTTTCTTAGCCAGAAGGTAAGTCTTGCAAGAAAATGAGAAGATGTTCTTTCTAGTCTTTTCTGAAGAGATCTGCTTGATGGGCAGCTGGAGTTAGGTGTGGGTAGTCTTAGAAGGATGCTTTAATGTTAGGATTGGTATGTAAAAGTGGAATTGAATGCCGGACTGATTCAAGGCACAGCCAATGAGTTGAGAGGATATATGCCATCAGGATGTGTCTGTGGCTGATGTATAAATTGCATCAAATTAAAGGGTATTTCTCATTCTTCATTGTGGTGTCACATAAGGGCAGAATTAATGACATTTTCAGCAGCTTTGAGCTTCTGCAATTGTCACTCTCTGTCAGAGAGTTAGTAGGGTAAGTAGCTCATGAGCATTTCATGTTGAGAAAAGGCAATAAACCTCTCTGTTGGAGAACTTAAAAGAGTTACCATTTCAGGTCTACTACTCATCTTTGTTTTTCCTACAATGCTTTTTCATTTTAAAAAACATGTAAGGCCCCCTGCCTGTAGCTCAAGTGGCTAAGGTGCCAGGCACATACACTAGAGCTGGCAGATTCAAATCCAGCCCGGCCCCACCAAACAACAATGACAACTACAACCAAAAAATAGCTGGGCATTGTGGTGGGTGCCTGTAGTCCCAGCTACTTGGGAGGCTGAGGAAGGATAATCGGTTAAGTCCAGGAATTGGAGGTTGCTGTGAGCTATGACACCACGGTACTCTACCAGGGGCTCTACAGTTTGGGGCTCTGTCTCCAAAAAAAAAAAAAAAACCATGTAGAGTAAGAAGAACTTCTTTCCAATGACTATCAGTCATACTAATGGGGCAGAAAGTATCGGGCATGATGGTGAAAGGATTGTGACGAGCACCGTGTAACTCTCTTTTGTGAAAATACTCCACAAAGAATGAGCACAGGAATGGTTTAAGCGTCCAGTTATTTTCTAACAGTTTGGTTCATCAGATGGTTTCTTTGTCCCTACTTTGAGCACTGTATTGTGTTGCTGAAGAGAGGTAGAAAGGTACTCAAGGTGAAGCCTTGGCTGTCTGGGAGTAGGAATGACTCAAACACATGGTAATCAAGGCAGCGTGTGATACATGGTGTGGGGACTAAAAGGAGAGAGAAATCACTTTTGCCTTGTACTTTACCACTTGGATTCTGGTGCTATTCTTGGTTGTATCCCTTGTGAGGTGCAACCTAGACCACAAGTATAGGGCTTCTAGAGACTTAGCACTGGGCAGGGTTGTGGAGGTAGCACGTATCCTCACCTCACCCCAACTTTATTTTTGTTTTAGGAATTTTTGCCTCTGTTTTCTCCTTTTAAACCCTTTTGTCATCCCCAGTATTGTAGAGCCAACCTCATATCCAAACAAACTTAACTTTTCAGTGGAGGTTGCTGATGAGCTTGACCAGGCATCCTCAAACTTTTTAAACAGGGGGCCAGTTCACTGTCCCTCAGACTATAGGAGGGCCAGACTATAGTTAAAAAAAAAAAAACTATGAACAAATTCCTATGCACACTGCACATATCTTATTTTGAAGTAAAAAAACAAAATGGGAACAAATACAATCACACCGCCTCATGGGCCTGTGGGCTGCTGTTTGAGGACCCCTGAGCTTGACACTAGGAATAGAACTGAACCATTAAACTTGTGTAAACCCTGTGAACTTACAAGGGTGTTGGTCATTACAGGTCATTATATATAGGTGTTTTTAATTTGAAGGGATTCCTTTGTGGTCTGTAGGAACCTTGGTGTGCAGCGTGTTCTCTCTTAAAACTTTGCTTCTTACCTAGACATTTTGTGAAGGCCACTCCTCAGGCAGCCCTTGTCATTTTGCTGAATGTCAGCAAGCATTTACTGTCACTGCTCTGATGTCAGGGAGGAAGGTGATGCTTTCACTTTCTAGCAAAATAGCCCCCGGCCTTTTGGTAGCACTACATTTAAAGGTCACTACCCTCTCTCTCCTTCAGTTGCTTCCTGTGTTCTCACTGTCATCTTTATAACCTGCCACTTCTGAAAGTTGTTTTTTAAAAAAGCTTTGGAGCCATGTTGTAAAGAGACTGGTTTTAGTAAGTCTGAAGGTTGCTAGTGTTGATGGAGAGCTTGAGATGGTCACTTTGTTCCTTAGGAGGAAGTTCATAATTTATAGTTTCTGGCTCTGGGAAGAAAGTAGGTTATTATAATTTTTATTATTTTAAAGATTATTTATTTAAGATTATTATTAGTATTTTTAGACCACGTGTGTGGCTTATGCCTGTAGTCCTAGTACTCTGGGAGGCTGAGGGAAGAGGATTGCTTTATCTCAGGAGTTCAAGACCAGCCTGAGTAAGAGCGAATCCCTATCTCTGAAAATAGAAAACATAGCCAGGCATTGTGGCATGAGGAGGAATGATCGCTTGAGCCCCAGGAGTTTGAGGCTGCAGTGAGCTATGACGACGCCATTGCATTCTACCCAGGTGACAGAATGAGACTCTGTCTCAAAAAAAAATTTTTTTTTAAACTTTTTTTTTTCCATCTATGCCTGTCATTCTTGGATTGTTTCACAAGTTAAGCATAATTGTCCTTTTGAGTAGTTTTGTTATTGAGATTGACTAGGGCAATCAGGATGCTTTTAGTGGTAGAATTCCTACCTGTTGCTGGGGTCCCCTTTCACCTCATAGGTCTTGTACTTGGCATGTGGAATTGTACACAGCCACAAATATTTTTCAAATGTATAATGATGCTAGTTTTATGGAATAACCTAGAGTTGCTATAAAACTCTCATTTAAGTTTGTATGTGGTGATTTTTAATGATAGCAGATTTTAATATATCTTCCATGATGGTGATTAAGTTGTAAGTTTAGTCTAACATCTGTTTATTTAGCAAAGTGATCATGAATATTCTTTTTGCAATTAACACTGATTTAGGGAAGATCTACATTTATAATTAATAGATATTTAAGGTGTACTAAATATATTTAGGCTCCTGTTCTTTCCTATTTTTGTCCTTTTTGGTGGATTTAAGACCATCTGAAAGATCTCTGCTTATGTTTACTTCTTTTTGTGTATGTACACTGATCTTTTTTTAAACCAGTGTACTCTATGATGAAATATTTGCTAAGTAAGTCAGTCTTTATTCTTGTTCATCCATGCTTTGCCAAGCTTAGAGATGTTGTGTGTACAGTGGACATGAAGTAAATACTGTTGATCGATTTGGCACATATTTTTATGTCTCTTGGCCTATCCTGTCTAAGAGACATTTTGAAGTGGACTGTCATTACATGATGATGTGTTCATTTCCCCCTACCTGCCTTGTGCTTTTTCTCAGAGGAATCACCTGTATGTGATCATTATTTCCCTTTTGTGTGTTTAAGAGATAATGTGCTTGCTAATCCCTTGTCAGATGATAACCTTTAATCTTGGACTTTTTGGCCTAAATTCAGAAATACAGGTGCAGAAGAGGAAATGATTTTTGAAGAGTACAATATTATAGTGGGAAGAGAGGTTTGGAGATGAAATAAATACTCTTGTTTGTAAAGGTACACTCATGACTCCCCTGAAGGCTTAGGATTGCTGTTTGGAGCAAAGATGACCACCACTGCAGCTGATTATTCTTTTCTAAGTATCCATTCAGAGAAATGTATCATTAGGAGATTTTGTCAAACATTGTATTCACACAAACCAAAGTAGTACAGCCTATTACACACCTGGTGTACTTACATGAACCTAGGTGGTATAGCCTGCTGCACACCTAGGCTATATGTTTTAGTCTATTGCACCACTACAGACTGAAATGCCATCTGGCATATGACTTTTCTCAACTGAGTGATGACAATTGGGAAAAGAATTGAAACAAGTGACTTGATTCAGTTTATTTATTTATTTGTTTATTTATTTATTTACAACTTTAAGGATGTTGCCTTGTCTTTTTTTCAGAATTCTACTCAGTTGACCAGAATCTTCTCTGATTAAGATGCCTCTTGTAGCATGCCATTATCAGTGAATAGTACTGATGGAGAGAGGCATCTTGTTAGCACAAGGGCAAAGTGAGTCTAGATTGTTTTCCTACGTATAAAGTTATGATCAATACAAGAACATGCGTATCTTCTTTTGATTACTAAGTGGCTCTATCATAGCTTTGGTTTGAGAAAAACCTCCCAACTTCTGAAATCTTGTGTAGTCTGATTAAGTGCTAACTACCGACGATGGTCCTGAATGGCCTGGGCCATTTAATGATCTGAGTGTTTAAGACAGGTATCATGCCAAGGGGCCTCCAGTAGAGACTTTAACTTCAACTGCTGTCTGTCTAGTTGCTTACACTGTTTACTTTGAGGCCATTTTGAAGTAGTCAACTCTTTTAACTGGTGAAGAAGCTGTGATTGTGTGCATACCTGTTTGTGTCAGTCTTGTATGTTACCTGTAAGCACCAGTAAGAAACAGTAAGAAGTACCTGGTAGTGGTAGTTGTGCATCTATGGGAATCCTTTTTTGCTTTATTTCATGATACGGTCTTTGCCTGCTATTATGGTATGTTGTAATTTTATAAGTATTTTAAAAAATATATATAGCTTTGACCGTATCATTGCCTCAGAAACAGGCAGGGATCTTAATTTAATTTAATTCTCTTACAGATGCAAGGTTGAAGATTTCATTTGGCTTTCTTGCCAGCTGTACTGGCTATTTGTGCCCCAGCCCCTGTGGTCTTACATTCATTTCTATAACAACCCGTTGTTGTGCCTCAAACTCTAGGGTTTGTGATTTGCAGTGGGAGTGAATAGCAGGAACCAATGAATGCTTAAATGAGAAATCTGTTAGTAATGTCACAGACTCATCAGAGGAGGGCAAGAGAGAACGAAAGGAAGAATGGAAACACAGACATCCTGCTGGTAGAGTAAAAACCTCTCTCCTTTCTGATTTTCTCTCTCCTTTCTAAATTTCTTTCTTATTTCATTGGGAGATATTCCAGACTGGTTTATGTGGCTGGCCTTTTCTTACTAATTCCTTTCTTCCCATGAACATTCATCTTTTGAATATAGTGGTACCTTAGGCTAGAAAATGGATATCTGCCCTTTGGAGTACAAAAATACCTATTTATACCCTAGCTTATCTGACTTCATTGCTGTCTAGTCTCTGGCTCTGTCAGTTGATAGCACTGACTAGCCACTTTGAGCCTGTGGTCAGTGAGCTGTAAATGTGGCTGGGCAAGGCTGCTAACATTCAGTCTTAGACATCTGGGTAGTCAGCCTATGCTAGTAATGTTTTACTATATTCAGCATCACTCTGAGGCAGGATGTTCTGTACTTCTTTGCTAGCACATTTTGTTTTTCTGTATTTTTTTGTTATTAAAGTAATTTATTTTTATTTTATTTTATTTTTATTAAATCATAGCTATGTACATTGATATGATCATGGGGCATCATACACTAGCTTCATAGAGCGTTTGACACATTTTTATCACACTGGTCAACACAGCCTTCCTGGCATTCTCCCAGTTATTGTGCCAAGACATCTACATTCCACATTTACCAAGTTTCACATATACCCATGTAAGATGCACCACAGTTGTAATCCACCAATCCCCCTCCCTCTACCCCTCCACTCCTATTCCGCCTCCATCTCCTCCCTTTCCCCCTTTCCCTTATTCTTAGGTTGTAACTGGGTCATAGCTTTCATGTGAAAGCCCTAAATTAGTTTCATAGTAGGGCTGAGTACATTGGATACTTTTTCTTCCATTCTTGAGATACTTCACTAAGAAGAATATGTTCTAGCTCCGTCCATGTAAACATAAAAGAGGTAAAGTCTCCTTCTTTCTTTAAGGCTGCATAATATTCCATGGTGTACATATACTACAATTTATTAATCGATTCATGGATCGATGGGCATTTGGGCTTTTTCCATGACTTAGCAATTGTGAATAGGGCTGCAATAAACATTGAGGTACAAATATCTTTGTTATGATGTGATTTTTGGTCTTCTGGGTAGATGCCCAGTAGAGGAATTACAGGATTGAATGGCAGATCTATTTTTAGATCTCTTAAGTGTTCTCCATATATCTCTCCAAAAGGAATGTATTAATTTGCATTC
>CAUYPK010112112.1:0-12382 GCA_963574355.1 Loris lydekkerianus
TGGAAACTGACACCAATAACATCAATATTTAGCTCTTTTGCCCGTTCCAAGACAAGTCTGCTGGTTTTGAGTGTGGCACCAAATTTAACACTGAGTCGACAGACTGCTTTGGAATCATCAGTGGCAATCCGCAAAACCAACTTGGCCTTTGGATGTGCTCTGGCAACTTGCATCAACTCAACTTCACTGTCAAAAGTCATCATCTGGACTCCATTATTGGCAGCGTACTTAATTTGAGACACTTGTTTACAAGGATTTGCATCCATAATCCTCTCTGGAGGCCCTCCGAGACTTTGCATGGATTGTATTTCAGTCTTGCTAGCACAGTCAACTCCTGTCCCAATGGCAGTGAAGGTCTTCACAATGGCTCTACAGTCATTACATTTGACTGCATAAAAGGGAGTGACACGAGGAAGAGCTTTCAGCCATCTTCAGTGTTTCTTCAGAACATCTCCGAGGTCTGCTACATAGAAGGCATCCTTGTCATAAGAAGAGGAAACTTCATTGATTTTTTGGTCCAGAATGTCCTTGGCAGTAAAACCTTCATCAAGCAAGTGGCAGTCAAACTCTTCATTACTAATGTTGTTCATGGTTTCTTGATGTTTCTCTGAAATGCAACAAACTCAGAGCATCCGGGCACGGCAGGCCAGCCCCATGGAGAAGCCCAGAAGCCGCCGCCTGCACAGAGCCGGAGCCAGAGACGCAGGAGAGCTCGGCCACCCCCGCCACCCCGGTCAGCGCCTGCCAGAGACGCCGGCCCGAGGTGACACCGGAGCAGCTGGCAGAGGGGCGGCCGGGGCTGCGACTTCAGGGACTTACCTTTTTTTTTTTTTTTTTTTTTGAGAAAGTGCCTCAAGCTGTCACCCTGAGTAGAGTGCTGTGGCATCACAGCTCACAGCAACCTGCAACTCCTGGGCTTAAGCGATTCTCTTGCCTCAGCATCCCAAGTAGCTGGGACTACAGGTGCCCACCACGACGCATGGCTATTTTTTGGTAGTAGTTGTCATTGTTGTTTGGCAGGCCGGGGCTGGATTCGAACCTGCCAGCTCAGGTGTATGTGGCTGGTGCCTTAGCTGCTTGAGCTATAAGAATCCCATCACAACTGGGATTCTTATAAGAAGGACATGTGAAGACCCAGAGGCAAACACAGAGAAGGGCCAAGGTCATGTGACAACAGGGCCAAGATTGGAGACTGTGGCTGTAAACCACGGAATGCCCGCATCCAGCAGAGGTTAGGAAGAGGCAAAAGGGATTCTTCCCTAGAGCTCTGGGAGGGAACATAACCCAGATGAGACCTTTATCTCAGACTTCTAGCTTTCAGAACTCTGAGAGAATACATTTCTGTTATTTACTTATTTATTTATTTGAGACAGACTATCACTTGGTCACCCTAAGTAGAGTGCTGTGGCATCATAGCTCACAGCAACCTCAAACCCTTGGGTTTAAGCAATTCTTTTGCCCCAGCCTTCCAAAGAGCTGGGACTACAGGCACCTACTACAAGGCCTGGCTATTTTTAGAGATGGGATCTGGCTCTTTCTCAGGCTGGTCTGGGAGCCTGTGAGCTCAGGCAAATCCACCTGCCTCAGCCTTCCAGAGTGCTGGGTTACAGGCCCAAGCCCCTGTGCCTGGTCCTTCATTTCTGTTATTTTGTGCTACCTAATGTGTGGGCAATTTGTTACGATAGCCCCAGCAAATGAACACATAGCCCAGACTTTAAACTTCCAAGTTTGTTTCTGAAAAACAACGTTCTGGCAAGGTGTGGGTGGGTTGGGTGTGACCGGCACATGCAGGTGCTCCGCCCGATTGCCGTCATCTGCACCTGCTGGCTTCCCAACACTCCCACTGGGCCAGAGGCAGGCTCATTTTTAATGACTTTCCCCAAGGGTGGGCACAAGATATACCATCCGCCTTTTTTTTTTTTTTTTTTTTTAACATCCTTGAACTCAGTTAACACCATGCTGGATCATTTAAGCCAGGTGACACAGTATGGAGCATGTGACATACATCATCTTTTGTTACCTAATTTAATTTTAATATAGGTGTAGGAAGAGGCAATAGCAAGAATTCTCAGTATCATGCAGATTTCTTGGTCTCGTGTTAACTCTGGGTAGTGTAAGCATCAAGGGGCGTCTGCGTCTCACAGAACAGGTTGGAATATGGCCCTAAACCTAGAGAGCTCTGAAGGACTGTGATTCCAGACTGTGGCCCTGAAATAATCACTGCACAAGGCGACACTGATAATACTCTAGTGGCATTTGTGTGGTGCTCACTCAGGTCACATTTCTGGGGACAGAGCTTCACGTTGCTAAGCCTAAATCACAGGCTGCCTGGGGCCATGGAGAGCGGGGACTGGAACCTGGGGCTTTCTTGGAGGGGCTGGCCATTATCTAAACCTCACCCAGGGAGCCACAAGGTGGCTTTTGTGTGTGATGATTTAGTACTCTTATTTTTGACATGTGTGGGTTTTAAGCAAGAGTAATTTTAAATGCTCCAATCCTCTCTGAACTCCAATGAGGAAAATTGTGTCTGTTCTGCACCTCAGGGTGACCATGGCCTCAGGAACCACAGGAAGGGGGTGGGGTGCTTCACTCTTTCTGTGAATTGTTGATTCTTTCCAAATCTGGGGAAAGAATATTTGCTTTTTCCCTTCATTCAGTTTTCTCTTTTGTTTTCTGTTTTTAGGTTAATTTTATTGCCTTTATATTTCTCCATGAACTTTTGCACCACCTCTATTTTTTGTTTTTTTGGTAAGCAGGTGAGTTGAAATGAGTAAATATAGGTTGGAACCACTCTACATATCACCAGAAGGGCCAGCTGAAGCACAGTGCCCTTGGAGGCTGGCCTTGTACACTCACGGTGAGCTCTGGGTTTGTTTTTTCACTGGAAGTTGGGAGATTAGAGTTTGGGGGGCTCTGAGCAGGCAGTTCATTCCAGTAAAGACACACTGGTGTGCTTTCCAGATACCCCCTTGAAGAAAGGAGATCCCAAAACTCGACTGTTATTTTCTTTTCTCAGCTGAGAATGACAGGAGTCTTAATGAAGAGCGGTGGCCTCCCTCTGCCCCTCCATCACACTGGTGTGCGTGGAAGTGCTGCTGGAACAGTGCTGCCCAGCGGATAGCTTGGGTGTGGAAATGTACAGCCTATTGCTTCACTACAGTGGTGAAAGCAGTGATTTTTGATGCGTGAGATATTAGGGTGACATTGATTATTATTATTGTTATTTATTTATTTTTCTTTTTGAGATAGTGTCTCACTCTGTTCCTCAGGCCAGGGTGCCATAGGATCAGCCTAGCTCACAGCAACCTCAGACTCCTGGGCTCAAGTGATCCTTCTGCCTTAGTCTCCTGAATAGCTGGGACTACTGGCACCCACCAGACCTGGCTAATTTTTCTATTTTTAGTAGAGACAGGGTCTCGCTTTTGCTCAGGTTTGATCTTGAACTCCTGAACTCAAGCAATCCTCCTGCCTCGGCATCCCAGTGTGCCAGGATTACAGGTGTGAGCGCCACACCTGATTGGTACCATTGATCTTGACTCATTAAAGCTCCTGAGTATAGAGCCACAAATGCAACTTGGCAACCAGGAGAATGACAGCTTCAAGCCACAGGATGAGCTCTGAGGTGTTCTCCATTCCAGGGTCCTCGTTGGATTCCCATCTCCTCATTGGTACCATAATCCAGCTGGAGTGCTGTTCTTACCAGGTGAGGGACAGCATAGCTCAATAGTACAGACTCTGGGTCAAGACTGGGCTCAGACCCAGTACTAACTCACTCCCAGTTGTTAGGAGACCTTGGAAAATATTCTTTTTCTGCAAAATAGGACAGATCATAGATTCCTGACCCATGTTGGGGACACCAGTATCCACACAGATTGGGAGTTTAGTCCTTTTAGCTATTTGTACATCTTTTTAATTAGAGATCCATGAGGTAAACCCAGGAGGTCATGTTCTCCATGGATCCTGGACTTGAGGGACCAAAAACTTTGTCATTTTTTTACAACAAGACAAAATGTTATGGCAGAACGCAATCCACTGCCATCCTGGCCGACAACCAAAAAAGCACGTGCCATTGATTTTAGAGCAGGCACGAAATTCTATTCCGTCATTCCCAAACAGAGCATTTCCTAAAGGAAAAAACAAACCACAAAAAAGGAAACAAAATCAGTCTTCATGAGGCTAAGACAAATTATAGACCTGCTGCTCCGCCTGGGAAATGGCTGAGCATTGCAGGATTCACCTTCTACATATCATTCTTTCACCTCTTACACAGCTCAGCAAAGGAGCTGAATTTAGGGCCAACCAGAAAAGTTTGGGGGGAAATAGGAAATTCACTCCCCTCTCTCAAGCTTGGGCAGGAGCTGGGGAACACTCTCCCACATCCCTAACCTGCTGGCCCATCCAATGTTGGTGTCCCCCTCGGCTTACAGAGTAGGGCTATTAAGGGCCTTGGTTCTTTGGGAAACCCCGCTTGCATGTTCAGACCCATCATCTTACCTGAAGGCAGTGAGATCACCAGGAAGAAGAGCAACTCAGAGAGATAGAGGCTCATGGTGGCTGAGGAGGGCGCAGAGCTAGGACTGTGGGGAATGGCTCCTGGGAGCCTCCTTTATCCAGCTGTGCTGGGCTGGGTGGGGCTGGACACTGGCCTTCCTCTTCCTGTGGGGGGGAAGCTGGGGAGTTCACCTGCCTCTGCAGCGTTCGAGGAAGAAGAGTCCCTGGGCCGTGAGAGGTGAAGGCATCCAGCTAAGGCTAAAATCTTCCTACCAGCAGAAGAGGACCAAAGGCTGGGATCCCTGAGGCAGGCCTGAACAATGTTCCTTTTTTTTTTTTTTTGTTATTGTCATTGTTGTTTAGCTGGCCCTGGCCGGGTTCGAACCTGCTACCCTTAGTGTATATGGCTGACCTGTAACCACTGTGCTATAGTCGGGCACCAAGCCCACTTTCCCTTTTAATTCAAATGCCTCTTGATGTAAAAGCAGCTGAGTCTCCTTTCCTTGGGAGCCCTGTAGAGAGCACAGGAGAAGTGAGATTATAAAACACAGGCTGAATTTAGGACTGAAAAAGACATAAGCAAAAACTCCTTGCAGAGTTCCAAGGAACAGATTGTCTCAAGGTGTGAAATGTTTGCCTGACCAAGAGAAGTAGGTTCCCAGAGACAGTAGCGAAGGAACAGCTTCCATTTCTGGCGGCTGATTTATTTACCCAGTTGGAGGAAGATGCTGCAAAAAAGTTTCCAGAAAGGTTTACTGATGGACTTTGTCTTCCAGATGCCTGGGATGGAACGTTGGCTAAGATCTGGGGACTTTGAAGGCTCCCTTTTCTGGAGTTGCTGGGTTGGAACGCTCTCCTGGTCTCCCAGGAGAAGAGCCAGTTCAGTGCGCTGTGATGGTTGGATACCCAGCGTGTTTTGGGGGCAGACAGTGCTTCCCTAGAGCTAGAGAGACACAGCTCTGGGGAAGGGTCATTAGGCCTATCGCCCTGGGGTAGAGGTGCATGAGTGAGAGTGAAAAAGACACTGGTTTTGTTCTGTCCCTTGAGGCAGGCTTGTACCCTGTGGCCTGTGGCTGTTGGTGTCCCAATGAGTCTGAACCTGTAATGAGGCGGCAGAGCACAGCTTTGTTGGTTAGGCTCTGTTGCCAGGTTCCTGAGGTTCCTCTGCTCAAAAAGTGCATTGCAAGAGGGATTTCTGCTTGTTTGTTTGAGACTGTCTGTTGCTCAAGCTAGAGTGCAATGGCATTAGCCTCGCTCACAGCAACTTCAAACTCCTGGGCTCAAGTGATCCTCTTGGCTCAGCCTCCCTAGTAGCTAGGACTCCAGTGCCTGCCACAATGCTTGGCTAGTTTTTTTATTTTTAATAGCGACACTGGGCATCCAACCATGCACAGCTTGATCTTGCTCAGGCTGGTCTTGAACTCCTGAGCTCAGGCAATTCACCCGCCTTGGTGTCCCAGAGTGCTGGGATTATAGGTGTGAGCCACCATGCTGGGCCTGATGTATTTTTAAATAAGATGTGTCTGTCTGTCTATCCATCTGTCAATTAATCATCTATATCTATCAATCTCTCTATCTGTCATTAACTATCAACCAATCATTATTATTATTAAGCTAAATCCACCCTTAGCTCAGATTTCCTTAGTTTTTCCCTAATGTTCTTTTTCTGTTCCAGGTTCCTGTACAGGAAATCACATTACATTTAGTTGTCATTGCTGTTTGGGCTTCTCTTGGCTGTGACTTTTTCTCAGATTTGCTCTGTTTCTGGTGACTTGGGCGGTTTTGAGGAGTCCTGGTCCTTCATTTTCCAGGATGCCCCTCTGCTGGAATCAGAGTTTTTCTCACGATCAGATGGTGGTAATGGGTGTTGGGCGGGAAGGCCGTGAAGGTGAAGGGCCATTTCCATAATACACTGTTGTCCCTGCTGATCACCTGCCTGAGGTCGTGCCCGTCAGGTCTCCCCATTGTGATGTTTCTCTCCCATTCCTTTTCACGTGGTAATCTTCGTAGGCTAAGCACAGCCCATGTCTAAAGAGTGGGGTGTCGGGCGGCGCCTGTGGCTCAAAGGAGTAGAGCGCCGGCCCCATATGCCGGAGGTGGCGGGTTCAAACCCAGCCCCGGCCAAAAACTGCAAAAAATGCAAAATAAAAGAGTGTGGTGTTATGCTCCTCCTCCCTGAGCCTGGAGTATTTACATACCTTGTGTGAAATTCTGCAGGGAGCGTTCGCTCCTCTCTCCCATTAATTAATTAATTAGCATCAGTAGCAGCTCATGGATATATTTTATATTTCAAGTTCTGATCCGACACTGCACTATTTATTTTGTTGCTCAAATTATTCCTGCTTTAACCATTGGGAAGTCTTTATTCTTTTTTTTTGAGATAGAGCCTCTAGTGGTCACCCTGGGTAAAGTGCTGTGGTGTCACAGCTCACAGCAACCTCCAACTCCGGGCTCAAGCAATTCTCCTGCCTCCGCCTCCCAGGTAGTTGGGGGCTACAGGTGCCTGCCACCCCACCCCACTCCCACCCCCACCCCCAATTTTTTTGGTTGCAGCCGTCATTATTGTTTGGTGGGCCTGGGCTGGATTCGAACCCGCCAGCTCAGGTGTATGTGGCTGGCGCCTTAGCCGTTTGAGCCACAGGCGCCGAACCGGAACTCTTTATCCTTGTTTTCCTTTTTACCTACCTACAGCACCTGCAGGGAACTCTTTCAGTTGGTTCTTGTGCTATACCCTCCCGTGTGTGGGTTTAAAGCATTTTCTTACTTTCTGGCACTGTAAGATGCTCTAGGCTCATCTTGTGTACTCCTTGTCCTAAAGATCCCGGCTCCGTTTAGTGGAGACTGACGTGAGTCCTTCTCAGCTGATGGGGAAAGAAAATACATGTGCAGGTGCTAACCTTGCAGACACCACATTCATAATGATTCCGATGCGTAACTGTCTGCATGCATGCGAAGATAAACAGTTTATATCAATGTCTCCAAATTCATTTCATATCACTTTGATCATCCTAGCCTCCTCCATTGCTTATCAGTAAAGTCCCATTCCTACAGGGAGAAACCCAGCTCCCGCCACCGGGAATCCACTCACTTAATTGTTCAGTTCCAGTCTATGCACGTCGCAATCCTTAGGGACTTCTTTGAAAGTCAACTTTATTGACTGTAGTATTTATGTTATTTGTGTTCATTTCCTTTTGAGTTTAGTTTTTCAAAGTCTACTCATTTCCAAAATTACTTAGATCAGTGTCCCCCCACCCCACCCCCTTGCAGTGATGTTGTTTCGTGTATTTACAATACAGGCAGCTGATGTTGTTATTCAGAATAGCTTCACTGGCCTACGAACCCCCCTGTGCTAAACCCATTCAATCTTTCTTCTGAACGGCGGACAACTACTAACATTAGTACTCTGTAGTTTTGTTTTTTCTGAAATGTCATCTACTGGAATCCTCACTACGTAGTCTTTTCAGACTTAGTTCTTTTACTTAGCCATATTTATTTCCTTTTTGTATTTCTATGGTTTGATGTCATTCCTTTTATTACTGAATGATGGTCAGTAATAAATGGACTGAATGATAGGGGTGTACCACTGTCCCTTCATCCTCCTATTGAAAGACATCTTGGTTGATTATAACTTTTAGCAATTATCAGGCTCCTATAAACATTTATGTATAGTTTTTTGAGCAAAAGTAAATTTTCACATCAGTTAGGTAAGCACCAGGAGGGCTATTGCTGAGCTATATGAGTAAAACAGTGATTAGGTTTGTAGGAACGTTCAAACTGTCTTCTAAAATGGCTGCAGCATTTTGCATTCCCATCAGCAATGAGTGAAAGTTCGTGTTGCTTTATCTTTTGCCAGAATTGGTACGTTTAAATTTTTAGATTTTAAACATGCAAGTAGGTATGTAGCTTTAATTTGCAATTCCCTATTACCAGTGACAATGAACGTCTTTTCGCATGCTTATTTGTTACCTGTGTATTTTTCTCTGGTGATGTGTATTAAGATCTTATGCCCATTTAAAACATTTTTTCTTATTGTCGAGTTTTAAGAATATGTTGGTATATATATTTTGGATATGAGTTCTTCCTCAGATATGTGTTTTGCAAATACATAGACTCTCTCAGTCTGTGGTTTGTTTTCAAATCCAGCCTCTTTTATAGAGCAGGGGTTTTTAGTTTTAATAAAGTGTAATTTATTAATTTTTTCTTTCTTGAATTGTGCTTTTGGTGTTGTATCTAAAAATGCATTGTAAAACCCAAGATCCCTTAGATTTCATGTTTCCTCCTAGAAATTTTACACTTTTTATTTTTATGTTTAGGACTATAATCCATTTTGAATTCATTTCTTTGGTGAAAAAAATAAGATCTGTTGCAAAATTGATTTCAGTGCCGTTTGTGGAAAAGACTGTTTCTTCTTTATTGGACTGTCTTTTGTTTCTTGTCAAAAAATCAGTTTGATTATATTTTTATGTCTAGTTCTGAGCTGCCTGTTCTGTTTCTATTAATCTATTTGTTTACTTTTTCACCAATGCCACATCATGTTAATTTGTATTTTTGTGTTAAGTATTTTTTAAAAAATGATTTATTGGCTGGGTGCAGTGGCTCATGCATGTAATCCTAGCACTCTGGGAGGCCCAGGTAGGTGGATTGCTTTAGCACAAGAGTTTGAGACCAGTCTGAGCAAGAGTGAGACCCTGTCTCTACTAAAAATAGTACAACTAGCCAGGTATAGTGGTGGGCGCCTATAGTCCCACATACTTGGAAGGCTGAGGCAAGAGGATCACTTGAGCCCAAGAATTTGAGGTTGCTGTGAGCTATGATGCCATTACACTCTACCTAGAGTGACAGAATGAGACTCTGTCATTTATTTATATATTTTTAGAGACATGATCTTGGTCCACCACTCAGGCTAGGGTGCAGTGGTCTGATTGTAGCTCACTGTAACCCTAATTACAGTGCAGCTCACCCTAATTCCCGGGCTTCAGGAGATCCTCTTGCCTCAGCCTCTGAGTAGCTGGAACTTCAAGTGCATGCCCCACACCAGGCTAATTTTTTCTATTATTTTTGTGGCTGCAGCCCTCAGCTCAGTCAGACCTCTGGATCCTATCTTTCATCTCTGTGTCATCTCTTGTGTTGTATCTTCCTCAATCCCCTCCATTTCCAGTCTGGTTCATTCCTCTTCCCTGTGCTGGTTAGAGAAAGGTGGCGCTCCGAACAGGGACCAGAGTATGGAAGAGTAGGTGCACGCAGGTGAGGGGGTCCCCTGTGAGAACAAAGAAGTGAAACTGTGCGGTTGTGCTGTACCAAAAGGACTCATCAAGTTACCAGAGGCATGGTCTCTTAAAGAGCAAGAGGAAGTGAAAGGAAAATTAGGGCAAGGAAAAAGATAAAACAAAACAAAACAGAACAAAACCAAAAAACACTCATGAGGAAGAATCAGCAGAAAAATCCTGGCAACATGAAAAATCAGTCCAGAGCAGCTCCCCCCACCCCCAAGGGACCATGAGGTACCTACTGCAGAGGATTCCACCTATAAAGAAATGTTAGAAATGACTGAAGGGAAATTTAAAATACAGATGATGAAAACTATGAAGTAAATTGCTGAGAAAGTGGAAAATAACCAAAAACTATGAAGGGAATTGCTGAGAAAGTGGAAAATAACAAAAAGGAAATCCCAAAACAGAATCAAATAAGAGATGAATCATATGGAGAATATAGAAAGGACATTGCAGAGCTGAAGGAATTTCAGCAGTTCGGGAACTTAAAGATATATCAACAACAGATGAGACCATGCAGGAGAAAGAATCTCAGAGGTACAGGATAAAGCTCTTGAGATAACTCAGGTGGTTAAAGAGGCAGAAAAAAGAGACAGAGCAGAATGTTCATTGACAAAATTATGGAGTTTTTTTGTTTTTGTTTTTGTTTGTTTTTGAGACAGCATCTCATTTTGTCGCCCTCGGTAGAGTACTGTGGCATCACAGCTCACAGCAACCTCAGACTCTTGGCTTAAGCAATTCTCTTGCCTCAGAAGAGGAAAGTGCCTGGGACTACAGGTGCCTGCCACAATGCCTGGCTATTTTTCGTTATAGTTGCCATTGTTGTTTGGCAGGCCCAGGCTGGGTTTGAACCTATCAGCCCTGGTGTATGTGGCTGGCACCCTAGCCTCTGAGCTACAGGCGCTGAGCCAAGGTGTCACATTTCTTAAACTGATTGAAGTGATCTGTGACAAACTCACAGCTAATATTTTACTGAATGGAGTAAAACTGAAAGCTTTTCCACTTAGAACTGGAACCAGACAAGGCTGTCCTCTATCACCACTAGTATTCACCATAGTGCTGGAAGTTGTAGCCAATACAATTAGGCAAGAGAAGGAAATAAAGGGCATCCAAATGGGAGCAGAGGGGGTCAAACTCTCACTCTTTGCTGACGATATTATCTTATATTTAGAGAATCCCTACGACTCAACCACAAGATTCCTGGAAGTCATTAAAAAATATAGCAATGTCTCAGGATGTAAAATCCAATGTCCACAAATCAGTAGCCTTTGTATACACCAATAACAGCCAAGACAAGAGGCTAATTAAGGACACGATTCCCTTCATCATAGCTTCAAAGAAAATGAAGTATCCAGGAATATACCTAACAAAGGAGGTGAAGGACCTCAATCAAGAACATGATGAAACCCTAAGAAAAGAAATAGCAGAGAATGGTAAAAAATGAAAGTACATACCATACTCATTGCTGGAAAGAATCAGCATTCTTAAAATGTCTATACTTCCCAAAGCAATCTACAGATTCAATGCCACCCCTGTAAAAATGCCAACATCGTACTTTTAAGACTTGGAAAAAATAATTATTTGTTTTGTACGGAACCAGGAAAAAACCCGTATAGCTAAGACAGTTCTTAGTAATAAAAACAAAGCCAGGGGCATCAACATACCAGACTTTAGGCCGTACTGCAAAGCCACAGTGGTCAAGATAGCGGGTACTGGCACAAAATTAGAGACATAGACATTTGGAATCGAACAGAAAGCCAGGAAATGAAACAACATCTCACAGCCACCTAATCTTCAATAAACCAAACAAGAACATACACTGAGGAAAAGGCTCCCTATTCAATAAATAGTGCTGGGAGAACTGGATATCCACACGTAAAAGACTGAACTGGATCCGCACCTTTCTCCACTCACAAAAATTGATTCGAGATGGATAAAAGACCTAAATTTAAGGCATGATATGATAAAAATCCTCAAAGAAAGCACAGGAAAAACACTTGAGGATACTGGCCTAGGGAAAGACTTTATGAAGACTTCTGTGGCAATTGCAGCAACAACAAAAATAAACAAATGGGACTTAATTAAGCTGAAAAGCTTCTGTACAGCTAAGGAGACAACAACCAAAGCAAAGAGACAACCTACACAATGGGAAAGGATATTTGCGTATTTTGAATCAGACAAAAGATTGATAACTAGGATCTATAGAGAACTCAAATTAATCCACATGAAAAAAGCCAACAATCCCATATATCAATGGGCAAGAGACATGAATAGAACCTTCCCTAAAGAAGACAGATGAATGGCTAACAAAAATATGAAAATGTGCTCATCATCCCTATATATTAGAGAAATGCAAATCAAAACCATCCTGAGATACCATCTAACCCCAGTGAGAATGGCCCACATCACAAAATCTCAAAACTGCAGATGCTGGCATGAATCTGGAGAGAAGGGAACATTTTTACACTGCTGGTGGGACCGCAAACTAGTACAACCTTTCTGGAAGGAAGTATGGAGAAACCTCAAAGTACTCAAGCTAGACCTCCCATTTGATTCTGCAATCCCATTACTGGGCATCTACCCAGAAGGAAAAAAATCCTTTTACCATAAGGACACTTGTA